>JAKVIS010002904.1:0-20105 GCA_033119425.1 Bufotes viridis | reverse complement strand
TCTGTATTGATGGTAAACAGGAATTCTCTATTTATTAACGGCTACCTGCCTGGTATACATCCAGGTCTCCCACCTGGTGGACACTCCCTAGGGGAGGACTGTGAAGGGAAGACTGCGACACTGGGGATACAGCCAGCCAATCACACACATTGGGACAATGCAGACACCCCCAGCATGTCCCTCCCCTCTGCCTGTGATACAATCACCCTACCATGGGTAATGCAACCACCTGCAGGCAGAGGACCACATTACCTGTTCCTCTGTCCGCAGAGACAATTGAGGAGTCATTCACATCTCTCTCAGGACAAAGGGAAATCGCTGAATACACATGGGGACAATAGAGCAGGCATCACTATTCAATACACAATGTCCCACCCTTACAATACACACAGACATTTCACAGACAAGACTCCATTATGCACATGGGGACACAGAACAAGCATTACTGTTAAAATACAACCAGGTAAGACACATATACATTAAAACTATACATTTAACATATCCCCAGATAGCTAAGCGTCTGAGCGCACATTATTAAGTGAATGGCGCTCAGACCACTACGGAAGAACGCAGGTTAACGGCCATGGAGCCGAAAGTCTTTACAGTCAGTTTCATACAGAATGGGCTCCAAGGGATTCCCATCATGGGGTATAACACATTCAACCAAAACTACTGACCCCAGGCAGAAAAGCTACGAATGAAGCTTTCTGCAGGTAAAAAAGATTGCCTTTTAAACGAGGCGTGGCCCATAGTCCAAAGGCAAGTGCAGGCTGAGCAACCAGGTTTCTCAACGCAATGTGGCGAGACTGGTCTCGGTCACGATCTCTCCCCCTTCTCCACACAGACCAACAGGGCATCAGAGGCCTCCTGCCCGGTCCAGTGCCCTTGTTAGTCCAGCAGAGCTCCACCCACAAAACACAACCAACAGCACAGCCCACCCCACAATAAATAGTTACTGCAGCTGGGTAGAGGAGAAGCTTGTCCATGTCCAGGTGCCTCACCACGGCTGTGCTGGGTACCCGGGTACTGCCTGACTTGGTGGGGTGCTGCATGGGCACGAAGACCCATGCACTGCCTGTTGCCAGCGCAGCCACTGGGAGGGTAGCCTGGTTGAAGCCTGCTGAGTTGTTGGAGGGGGAGACCCCGACTGTCTCCCCTTTAGATATACAGTCCTGCTGCTGGAGACCGGACTGTCTCCCCTTTAGGATATACTGAGTCCTGCTGCTGGAGACCGACTGTCTCCCCTTTGGTTACACGGCTCTGCTGCTGGAGACCGACTGTCTCCCCTTTGGTTACACAGCTCTTGCTGCTGGGGAAAGGAGACTGAGCTCTCTATTCCCTGCTCCATTAATGATCCGCCAGCAGGGAGGTGGCAGTAAGCCCTTCTCCCCATACATACCTTCTCTCCTCAGTGGAGGGAGACCGAACTGTCTCTCCTCCCAACACAGGAGTCCTGCTTTGCTGGAGAGAGGAGACTGGGCTCTCTATTCCTGCTGGTTACTCTGCCGCTGGGGGGACTGGAGACCCGGGCTCCCACTTCCCAACAAATAATACTGTCGCTGGGGAATGGAGACCGGGCTCCCAATTCCGAACAATCACGCTGCTGATGTGGGAGCAGTGAACAACTACCTCTGCCCCTGTAGCTCAGCCTGCCGCTGGGGAATGGAGCTCAGGCTCCCACCCTGTAATCTCCGCTGGGGAGCGACTCAGGCTCCCAATTCCCACAATACCTCCGGGCTGGGAATGGGCCCAGGCTCCCAACTCCCTGCAATATTCTCCCAGCCTGGGAATGGAGCTCAGGCTCCCAATTCCCTGCAATATCGGTGGAGACCTCGGTCCCATCTCCACCTCGCCGCCTGGGGTTCCTCCCAGTAAATTTCAATAATGTCTTCCCAGCGGAATGGGTCTGGAACCGGATCTGTCACCTTGCTGTCCTGCTGAGCCTTCCCAATGGAGTGGAAGAGGTCTCGGTAGTCCTGCTCCAGTTCCCACTCCAGGGCTGCTAGGGTGAGCCAGGTCTTGCTCTACCTCATGGGGTGTCATCCCCGTCATGCCTAGCCTCCTCTCGTCGAAAATGTCCTGAAGTCTGTCCCATGCGGGACTCCCGAAGTCAGCCTCTGCAAAGGACTCCCATAACAAGCCAGGAACCATCAAACTCCTCCCTCCTCTGGCTTGTCCTCTCTACGGCTGTCCAGGGCATATACTGTGCCATATACCACCAGGGCGCCACAGGTGGCATTCTCCAGCCACAGCTCCTGCCATACCCGTGCTCTAGTTCCTTCACTCCATTCATCCAGGGGGCTGCTCTCCCAGAAGGAGGCAGCCGCAGGGAGCCACTTGCTTCTGCCACCGCTGCTCTTCACTGGGAGACTCTCACCCCGCTGGTATTGTACATTGTCCAGGGCTCGCACCAGATGCCTTCTCCTTAATGCATCCCGGCCATCCAGGTCCCTCCTCCTCAGTATGACACTGCTGGCTCCATCTCCTGCTGCTTTTAGGGTCGCTGTGCTGGGACATCGCTGCCCCCACTTGTAAATCCAAGGAAATGGGTGGCTCCTGTAGCTGTCCTTCTGGCTGTAGGGACTGATCCGCTGCTCGCCACCAATTGTAACAGACCGCTGCTGCAGACAAGGGTAAAAACCGCTTAGGCGATCGGCCCCCTTTACAGAGATATAGGCACAGCTACTGCAGAACACCAAACTCCCGAACTGGATACAAAATAGCACTCCAACTCCCGCACTGGAACCTCCTAAATAGCTGCCAGCAGACGAACAGGAAAAGCAGACAATCAGCTTACACTCCTGGCAATCAGTCTCTAACAGCATACAGTGAATCCCCAAGAACGAGGCGAGGCTCCGTATTGAGGGTGAAACAGGAATTCTAACATTTTATTAACGGCTACCTGCCTGGCATTTATCCAGATCTCCCACCTGGTGGACACTCCCTAGAGGACCAGAAGGAAGACTACGACACGGGATACAGCAGCCAATCACACACATTGGGACAATACAGGGCCACCCCCAGCATAACTTCCTCCCTCTGCCTGTGATACCATCACCCTTACATGGGTAATGCAATCATCACAGGCAGAAGAATACCAAGCTTCTGTCCTGGAGACAATTGAGGAGTCATTCAATTATCTCTCAGGACAAAGGGAAATCTCCAATACACATGTGGGGACAATAGGACAGACATCACTATTCAATACACAATGTCCCACCCTTTACAATACACACAGACATTTCACAGACAAGACTCCATTATGCACATGGGGACACAGAACAAGCATTACTGTTAAAATACACCAGGTAAGACACATTACATTAAAACTATACATTTAACATATCCCCAGATAGCTCAAGGTCTGAGCAGCACATTATTAAGTGAATGGCGCTCAGACCACCGCAACTACAGTTTAATCGCCATGGAGCCAAAGTCTTTACAGTCAGTTTCATACGAATGGGCTCCATGGGATTCCTATCTGGGGTATAACACATTCAACCAAAACTACCGAACCCCAGGCAGAAAAGCACGAATGAAGCTTTTCTGCAGGTAAAAAAGATGTCTTTTAACAGGGGGCCATAGTCCAAAGGCAGCAGGCGAGCAACCAGGTTTCTCCAATGCAATGTGGCGAGATTGGTCTCGTCACATAAGCGTCCTCGGTCTACTGCCCTATACATCTATATGTACCAGGTGTATAAGTGTCCTCAGTCTCCTGCCCTATACATCTATATGTACCAGGGTATAAGTGTCCTCGGTCTACTGCCCTATACATCTATATGTACCAGGGTATAAGAGTCCTCGTTCTACTGCCCGATACATCTATATGTGCCAGGGGTATAAGAGTCCTCGGTCTACTGCCCTATACATCTATATGTACCAGGGTATAAGTGTCCTCGGTCTACTGCCCTATACATCTATATGTACCAGGGTATAAGAGTCCTCGGTCTACTGCCCTATACATCTATATGTACCAGGGGTATAAGAGTCCTCGGTCTCCTGCCCTATATATCTATATGTGCCAGGGGTATAAGAGTCCTCGGTCTACTGCCCGACACATCTATATGTACCAGGGGTATAAGTGTCCTCAGTCTCCTGCCCTATACATCTATATGTACCAGGGTATAAGAGTCCTCGGTCTCCTGCCCTATACATCTATATGTACCAGGGGTCTAAGAGTCCTCGGTCTACTGCCCTATACATCTATATGTGTCAGGGTTATAAGAGTCCTCGTTCTACTGCCCGATACATCTATATGTGCCAGGGGTATAAGAGTCCTCGGTCTACTGCCCTATACATCTATATGTACCAGGGGTCTAAGAGTCCTCGGTCTACTGCCCTATACATCTATATGTGTCAGGGTTATAAGAGTCCTCGTTCTACTGCCCGATACATCTATATGTGCCAGGGGTCTAAGAGTCCTCGGTCTACTGCCCTATACATCTATATGTGCCAGGGGTATAAGAGTCCTCGGTCTACTGCCCTATACATCTATATGTACTAGGGGTCTAAGAGTCCTCGGTCTACTGCCCTATACATCTATATGTGTCAGGGTTATAAGAGTCCTCGTTCTACTGCCCTATACATCTATATGTACCAGGGTTATAAGAGTCCTCGGTCTACTGCCGTATACATCTATATGTACCAGGGGTATAAGAGTCCTCGGTCTACTGCCGTATACATCTATATGTACCAGGGGTATAAGAGTCCTCGGTCTACTGCCCTATACATCTATATGTACCAGGGGTATAAGAGTCTTCGGTCTACTCTCTATGTGGTCTGCTTTGTTTCTCTGCAGGTTCCTTTGCGCTCTTGGCCTTGTCCGTATACACAGGGGTAACTGTCAACTTTTTCGGGAAACGTTACGCAGACTGGAGGTTTTCCTGGTCATACATCTTGGGTTGGATTGGAATCATTCTCACTGTGTCAGCAGGTAAAGTCAGCGCTCATCACCCCCATCATCACATATTTCCCACACTCCGCACACTGCCGCATTGTTCTTCTTCTCTACAATTTCTGGAGCTGCCGGGAAGAGCGTTTCCGTGTGAACTAAATGTTGATAGTTTCCTTGTCTGTTACCAAAATGACTTCAGTGTGTGCTTGAGATGGATCAAGGATGATGGGAGTGATACATATCAGACAGATGACAATGGGAGCTGCTGGGGTCAGGGATGATGGGAGTGACACATGAAACCGTTCAGACTGGGAGCTGCTGGGGTTAGGGAGTCAGGGATGATGGGAGTGACACACATGAGACAGATCACAATGGGAGATGCTGGGGTCAGGGATGATGGGAGTGATACATCTCTATCTGTCCACACCTGTGCAGCTCTCTGTTCACTCATCTCCCTGATCTGCGTTTCCAGGTATTTTCCAGATCGGCGCCTACATCAGGAACGGCTCTCAAGATGCAGCCAACGTCCCCAGCGGATGAGCCGCTCCGGTGCCGCCGCCATATCCATAGTTTCTTCTTTTCCTATGATGTCCCCGAGAACTTTTCTACTGACAATTGTGTCCTAGATGATTGATGGTTTAGGGTTGTCACGCTGCCTGCTTCATATTGATGGACTGTAATTAAACCAAATTATCTGTCGTAATAAACTGTCAATGTCGTGGAGTTAATGAAATTCAGAAAAATATAAATTGACTATAACGAGGAATTCAGGAGCAGCATTTATATATGGAAAAAAGGAAATGTAGAAAACAAGAGAGATTCATGGCCAAAGAGTCAACTATAAAAATGGTAAAAAGTATAAATCTGAAGGTAGTGGAGTTGTAGAAGAGGATGAGAGAGGAGCACAAAGTGATGAGGGGGAGGTTGTAGAAGAGGATGAGGGAGGAGAACAGAGTGATGAGGGAGGAGTTATAGAAGAGGATGAGGGAGGAGTACAGAGTGATGAGGGGGAGGTTGTAGAAGAGGATGAGGGAGGAGCACAGAGTGATGAGGGAGGAGTTATAGAAGAGGATGAGGGAGGAGTACAGAGTGATGAGGGGGGAGTTGTAGAAGAGGATGAGGGAGGAGTTGTAGAAGAGGATGAGAGAGGAGCACAAAGTGATGAGGGGGGAGTTGTAGAAGAGGATGAGGGAGGAGTTGTAGAAGAGGATGAGAGAGGAGCACAAAGTGATGAGGGAGGAGTTATAGAAGAGGATGAGGGAGGAGTAAAGAGTGATGAGGGGGGAGTTGTAGAAGAGGATGAGGGAGAAGCACAGAGTGAAGAGGGGGCGGTTGCAGACAGTGACGAGAAGAAAGCAAGGCTTCCCTGGGGAAACTAAACTGTCAGATGAAATGCAGAATGTAAAATTAAATTCCCCATTAAAAGTGCCCTGTCTGACCCAGGAAGAAGTACAGCGGCGTCTTAAAAAGATGAAAACAGACAAATCGCTGGGACCAGATGGCATACATCCTGTATCCTAAGAGAATTAAGTAATGTCATAGCCAAACCCTTATTTCTGATATTTAAGGACTCTATACTGACATGGAGTGTTCCACAGGATTGGCGCATAGCAAATGTGGTGCCAATATTCAAAAAGGGTCCAAAAACAGAGCCTGGAAATTATAGGCTGGTAAGTTTAACATCTGTTGTTGGTAAACTGTTTGAAGGGTTTCTGAGAGATGCTTTCTTGGAGGATCTAAATGAAAATAAGCAAATACCGCCATATCAGCCTGGCCTTTATGAGGGATCGGTCATGCCAAACTAATTTAATTGCGAGATAGGGGAAAAAAAAATCGCAGCACTCCAAAATCTTTAGTTGAATCTTATTTATTCCACCACAAAAAAGTGCGACATAACGACCCAATATGGGGTCTTTATCTACCATGCTTGATAAAGACCCCATATTGGGTCGAAAAGTCAAAACTTTTTTATGGAGGAAAAAAGAAGATTTAACTAAAGACTTGGGAGTGCTGCGATTTTTTTCCCTATCTCGCTGTGAAATCGGTGTCCATTGGCCGGGACCTAACATAGCTTGTACCGCCACGCTTTGGACCATTAGTCATTGTAACTCAGATGGTGCTGTCTCAATCAACTACTTTGCTAAACTAATTTAATCAGTATCTAGGAGGAGGTAAGTTCTAGAATGAACTGGGGTGAATCAATGGATGTCTTATATCAGAGGTCAGCAACCTCCAGCACTCCAGCTGTGGTGAAACTACAACTCACAGCATGCTCCATTCACTTCAATGGGAGTCCTGAGAACACCCAAATAAGTATGCATGCTGGGAATAGTAGTTTCACCACAGCTGGAGTATGATGTGGAGGTTGCTGACCCGTCTAAAATCATGATTTCTCCAAAGCATTTCATACTGTACCACAAAAAAGGATAGTATATAAAATGAGAATGCTCGGACTGGGAGAAAAGGTCTACTGTAAGAGCGATGAAACTATGGACTCTATACTGTAAGAGCAGTGAGACTATGGACTCTTTACTGTCAGAGCAGTGAGACTATGGACTCTTTACTGTAAGAGCAGTGAGACTATGGACTCTATACTGTAAGAGCAGTGAGACTATGGACTCTATACTGTAAGAGCAGTGAGACTATGGACTCTATACTGTAAGAACAGTGAGACTATGGACTCTTTACTGTAAGAGCAGTGAGACTATGGACTCTTTACTGTAAGAGCAGTGAGACTATGGACTCTTTACTGTAAGAGCAGTGAGACTATGGACTCTTTACTGTAAGAGCAGTGAGACTATGGACTCTTTACTGTAAGAGCAGTGAGACTATGGACTCTATACTGTAAGAGCAGTGAGACTATGGACTATATACTGTAAGATCAGTGAGACTATGGACTCTTTATTTTAAGAGCAGTGAGACTATGGACTCTATACTGTAAGAGCAGTGAGACTATGGACTCTATACTGTAAGAGCAGTGAGACTATGGACTCTATACTGTAAGAGCAGTGAGACTATGGTCTCTTTACTGTAAGAGCAGTGAGACTATGGACTCTATACTGTAAGAGCAGTGAGACTATGGACTCTTTACTGTAAGAGCAGTGAGACTATGGACTCTATACTGTAAGAGCAGTGAGACTATGGACTCTATACTGTAAGAGCAGTGAGACTATGGGCTCTTTACTGTAAGAGCAGTGAGACTATGGACTCTATACTGTAAGAGCAGTGAGACTATGGACTCTACTGTAAGAGCAGTGAGACTATGGACTCTTTACTGTAAGAGCAGTGAGACTATGGACTTTATACTGTAAGAGCAGTGAGACTATGGACTCTATACTGTAAGAGCAGTGAGACTATGGACTCTTTACTGTAAGAGCAGTGAGACTATGGACTCTTTACTGTAAGAGCAGTGAGACTATGGACTCTATACTGTAAGAGCAGTGAGACTATGGACTCTTTACTGTAAGAGCAGTGAGACTATGGACTCTTTATTGTAAGAGCAGTGAGACTATGGACTCTATACTGTAAGAGCAGTGAGACTATGGACTTTATACTGTAAGAGCAGTGAGACTATGGACTCTATACTGTAAGAGCAGTGAGACTATGGACTCTTTACTGTAAGAGCGGTGAGACTATGGACTCTTTACTGTAAGAGCAGTGAGACTATGGACTCTTACTGTAAGAGCAGTGAGACTATGGACTCTTTACTGTAAGAGCAGTGAGACTATGGAATCTATACTGTAAGAGCAGTGAGACTATGGACTCTATACTGTAAGAGCAGTGAGACTATGGACTCTATACTGTAAGAGCAGTGAGACTATGGACTCTTTACTGTCAGAGCAGTGAGACTATGGACTCTATAATGTAAGAGCAGTGAGACTATGGACTCTTTACTGTCAGAGCAGTGAGACTATGGACTCTATACTGTAAGAGCAGTGAGACTATGGACTCTACTGTAAGAGCAGTGAGACTATGGACTCTTTACTGTAAGAGCAGTGAGACTATGGACTCTATACTGTAAGAGCAGTGAGACTATGGACTCTTTACTGTAAGAGCGATGAAACTATGGACTCTATACTGTAAGAGCAGTGAGACTATGGACTCTTTACTGTAAGAGCAGTGAGACTATGGACTCTTTACTGTCAGAGCAGTGAGACTATGGACTCTATAATGTAAGAGCAGTGAGACTATGGACTCTTTACTGTCAGAGCAGTGAGACTATGGACTCTATACTGTAAGAGCAGTGAGACTATGGACTCTATACTGTAAGAGCAGTGAGACTATGGACTCTTTACTGTCAGAGCAGTGAGACTATGGACTCTATAATGTAAGAGCAGTGAGACTATGGACTCTTTACTGTCAGAGCAGTGAGACTATGGACTCTTTACTGTAAGAGCAGTGAGACTATGGACTCTATACTGTAAGAGCAGTGAGACTATGGACTCTATACTGTAAGAGCAGTGAGACTATGGACTCTATACTGTAAGAGCAGTGAGACTATGGACTCTATACTGTAAGAGCAGTGAGACTATGGACTCTTTACTGTAAGAGCAGTGAGACTATGGACTCTTTACTGTAAGAGCAGTGAGACTATGGACTCTTTACTGTAAGAGCAGTGAGACTATGGACTCTTTACTGTAAGATCAGTGAGACTATGGACTCTTTATTGTAAGAGCAGTGAGACTATGGACTCTATACTGTAAGAGCAGTGAGACTATGGACTCTATAATGTAAGAGCAGTGAGACTATGGGCTCTTTACTGTAAGAGCAGTGAGACTATGGACTCTATACTGTAAGAGCAGTGAGACTATGGACTCTACTGTAAGAGCAGTGAGACTATGGACTCTTTACTGTAAGAGCAGTGAGACTATGGACTCTATACTGTAAGAGCAGTGAGACTATGGACTCTTTACTGTAAGAGCAGATGAAACTATGGACTCTATACTGTAAGAACAGTGAGACTATGGACTCTTTACTGTAAGAGCAGTGAGACTATGGACTCTATACTGTAAGAGCAGTGAGACTATGGACTCTATACTGTAAGAGCAGTGAGACTATGGACTCTTTACTGTCAGAGCAGTGAGACTATGGACTCTATAATGTAAGAGCAGTGAGACTATGGACTCTTTACTGTCAGAGCAGTGAGACTATGGACTCTTTACTGTAAGAGCAGTGAGACTATGGACTCTATACTGTAAGAGCAGTGAGACTATGGACTCTATACTGTAAGAGCAGTGAGACTATGGACTCTATACTGTAAGAGCAGTGAGACTATGGACTCTATACTGTAAGAGCAGTGAGACTATGGACTCTTTACTGTAAGAGCAGTGAGACTATGGACTCTTTACTGTAAGAGCAGTGAGACTATGGACTCTACTGTAAGAGCAGTGAGACTATGGACTCTTTACTGTAAGAGCAGTGAGACTATGGACTCTATACTGTAAGAGCAGTGAGACTATGGACTCTATACTGTAAGAGCAGTGAGACTATGGACTCTATACTGTAAGAGCAGTGAGACTATGAACTCTGTACTGTAAGAGCAGTGAGACTATGAACTCTGTACTGTAAGAGCAGTGAGACTATGGACTCTATACTGTAAGAGCAGTGAGACTATGGACTCTTTACTGTAAGAGCAGTGAGACTATGGACTCTATACTGTAAGAGCAGTGAGACTATGGACTCTTTAATGTAAGAGCAGTGAGACTAAGGACTCTATACTGTAAGAGCAGTGAGACTATGGACTATATACTGTAAGAGCAGTGAGACTATGGACTCTTTACTGTAAGAGCACTGAGACTATGGACTCTTTACTGTAAGAGCAGTGTGACTATGGACTCTATACTGTAAGAGCAGTGAGACTATGGACTCTATACTGTAAGAGCAGTGAGACTATGGACTCTATACTGTAAGAACAGTGAGACTATGGACTCTTTACTGTAAGAGCAGTGAGACTATGGACTCTATACTGTAAGAGCAGTGAGACTATGGACTCTTTACTGTAAGAGCAGTGAGACTAAGGACTCTATACTGTAAGAGCAGTGAGACTATGAACTCTATACTGTCAAGAGCAGTGAGACTATGGACTCTATACTGTAAGAGCAGTGAGACTATGGACTCTTTACTGTAAGAGCAGTGAGACTATGGACTCTTTACTGTAAGAGCAGTGAGACTATGGACTCTATACTGTAAGAGCAGTGAGACTATGGACTCTATACTGTAAGAGCGATGAAACTATGGACTCTTTACTGTCAGAGCAGTGAGACTATGGACTCTTTATTGTAAGAGCAGTGAGACTATGGACTCTATACTGTAAAGGCAGTGAGACTATGGACTCTTTACTGTAAGAGCAGTGAGACTATGGACTCTTTACTGTAAGAGCAGTGAGACTATGGACTCTATACTGTAAGAGCAGTGAGACTATGGACTCTATACTGTAAGAGCAGTGAGACTATGGACTCTATACTGTAAGAGCAGTGAGACTATGGAATCTATACTGTAAGAGCAGTGAGACTATGGACTCTATACTGTAAGAGCAGTGAGACTATGGACTCTATACTGTAAGAGCGGTGAAACTATGGACTCTTTACTGTCAGAGCAGTGAGACTATGGATTCTGTACTGTAAGAGCAGTGAGACTATGGACTCTTTACTGTCAGAGCAGTGAGACTATGGACTCTGTACTGTAAGAGCAGTGAGACTATGGACTCTTTACGGTAAGAGCAGTGAGACTATGGACTCTATACTGTAAGAGCGGTGAGACTATAGACTCTATACTGTAAGAGCGGTGAGACTATAGACTCTATACTGTAAGAGCAGTGAGACTATGGACTCTTTACTGTAAGAGCGATGAAACTATGGACTCTTTACTGTCAGAGCAGTGAGACTATGGACTCTTTACTGTCAGAGCAGTGAGACTATGGACTCTGTACTGTAAGAGCAGGTGAGACTATGGACTCTATACTGTAAGAGCAGTGAGACTATGGACTCTATACTGTAAGAGCGGTGAGACTATAGACTCTATACTGTAAGAGCAGTGAGACTATGGACTCTTTACTGTAAGAGCGATGAAACTATGGACTCTTTACTGTCAGAGCAGTGAGACTATGGACTCTTTACTGTCAGAGCAGTGAGACTATGGACTCTGTACTGTAAGAGCAGTGAGACTATGGACTCTATACTGTAAGAGCAGTGAGACTATGGACTCTTTACTGTCAGAGCAGTGAGACTATGGACTCTTTACTGTCAGAGCAGTGAGACTATGGACTCTGTGCTGTAAGAGCAGTGAGACTATGGACTCTTTACTGTAAGAGCAGTGAGACTATGGACTCTTTACTGTAAGAGCAGTGAGACTATGGACTCTATACTGTAAGAGCAGTGAGACTATGGACTCTATACTGTAAGAGCAGTGAGACTATGGACTCTATACTGTAAGAGCAGTGAGACTATGGACTCATTACTGTAAGAGCAGTGAGACTATGAACATTTCACTGTAAGAGCAGTGAGACTATGGACTCTATACTGTCAGAGCAGTGAGACTATGGACTCTATACTGTAAGAACAGTGAGACTATGGACTCTTTACTGTAAGAGCAGTGAGACTATGGACTCTACTGTAAGAGCAGTGAGACTATGGACTCTATACTGTAAGAGCAGTGAGACTATGGACTCTTTACTGTAAGATCAGTGAGACTATGGACTCTTTACTGTAAGAGCAGTGAGACTATGGACTCTATACTGTAAGAGCAGTGAGACTATGGACTCTTTACTGTAAGAGCAGTGAGACTATGGACTCTATACTGTAAGAGCAGTGAGACTATGAACTCTATACTGTAAGAGCAGTGAGACTATGGACTCTTTACTGTAAGAGCAGTGAGACTATGGACTCTATAGTGTAAGAGCAATGGGACTATGGACTCTATAATGTAAGAGCAGTGAGACTATGGACTCTATACTGTCAGAGCAGTGAGACTAGGGACTCTATACTGTAAGAGCAGTGAGACTATGGACTCTATACTGTAAGAGCAGTGAGACTATGGACTCTATACTGTAAGAGCAGTGAGACTATGGACTCTATACTGTAAGAGCAGTGAGACTATGGACTCTATACTGTAAGAGCAGTGAGACTATGGACTTTATACTGTAAGAGCAGTGAGACTATGGACTCTATACTGTAAGAGCGGTGAGACTATGGACTCTTTACTGTAAGAGCGGTGAGACTATGGACTCTTTACTGTAAGAGCAGTGAGACTATGGACTCTTTACTGTAAGAGCAGTGAGACTATGGACTCTTTACTGTAAGAGCAGTGAGACTATGGACTCTATACTGTAAGAGCAGTGAGACTATGGACTCTATACTGTAAGAGCAGTGAGACTATGGACTCTATACTGTAAGAGCAGTGAGACTATGGACTCTTTACTGTCAGAGCAGTGAGACTATGGACTCCTATAATGTAAGAGCAGTGAGACTATGGACTCTATTACTGTCAGAGCAGTGAGACTATGGACTCTTTACTGTAAGAGCAGTGAGACTATGGACTCTATACTGTAAGAGCAGTGAGACTATGGACTCTATACTGTAAGAGCAGTGAGACTATGGACTCTATACTGCTAAGAGCAGTGAGACTATGGACTCTATACTGTAAGAGCAGTGAGACTATGGACTCTTTACTGTAAGAGCAGTGAAACTATGGACTCTTTACTGTAAGAGCAGTGAGACTATGGACTCTTTACTGTAAGAGCAGTGAGACTATGGACTCTTTACTGTAAGAGCAGTGAGACTATGGACTCTATACTGTAAGAGCAGTGAGACTATGGACTCTATACTGTAAGAGCAGTGAGACTATGGACTCTATACTGTAAGAGCAGTGAGACTATGAACTCTGTACTGTAAGAGCAGTGAGACTATGGACTCTGTACTGTAAGAGCAGTGAGACTATGGACTCTATACTGTAAGAGCAGTGAGACTATGGACTCTTTACTGTAAGGGCAGTGAGACTATGAACTCTATACTGTAAGAGCAGTGAGACTATGGACTCTTTACTGTAAGAGCAGTGAGACTAAGGACTCTATACTGTAAGAGCAGTGAGACTATGGACTCTATACTGTAAGAGCAGTGAGACTATGGACTCTTTACTGTAAGAGCACTGAGACTATGGACTCTTTACTGTAAGAGCAGTGTGACTATGGACTCTATACTGTAAGAGCAGTGAGACTATGGACTCTATACTGTAAGAGCAGTGAGACTATGGACTCTATACTGTAAGAACAGTGAGACTATGGACTCTTTACTGTAAGAGCAGTGAGACTATGGACTCTATACTGTAAGAGCAGTGAGACTATGGACTCTTTACTGTAAGAGCAGTGAGACTAAGGACTCTATGCTGTAAGAGCAGTGAGACTATGAACTCTATACTGTCAGAGCAGTGAGACTATGGTCTCTATACTGTAAGAGCAGTGAGACTATGGACTCTTTACTGTAAGAGCAGTGAGAATATGGACTCTACTGTAAGAGCAGTGAGACTATGGACTCTATACTGTAAGAGCAGTGAGACTATGGACTCTTTACTGTAAGATCAGTGAGACTATGGACTCTGTACTGTAAGAGCAGTGAGACTATGGACTCTATACTGTAAGAGCAGTGAGACTATGGACTCTATACTGTAAGAGCAGTGAGACTATGGACTCTTTACTGTAAGAGCAGTGAGACTATGGACTCTTTACTGTAAGAGCAGTGAGACTATGGACTCTATACTGTAAGAGCAGTGAGACTATGGACTCTATACTGTAAGAGCGATGAAACTATGGACTCTTTACTGTCAGAGCAGTGAGACTATGGACTCTTTACTGTAAGAGCAGTGAGACTATGGACTCTATACTGTAAAGGCAGTGAGACTATGGACTCTATACTGTAAGAGCAGTGAGACTATGGACTCTATACTGTAAGAGCAGTGAGACTATGGACTCTATACTGTAAGAGCAGTGAGACTATGGACTCTATACTGTAAGAGCAGTGAGACTATGGACTCTATACTGTAAGAGCAGTGAGACTATGGACTCTATACTGTAAGAGCAGTGAGACTATGGACTCTATACTGTAAGAGCGGTGAAACTATGGACTCTTTACTGTCAGAGCAGTGAGACTATGGATTCTGTACTGTAAGAGCAGTGAGACTATGGACTCTTTACTGTAAGAGCAGTGAGACTATGGACTCTTTACTGTCAGAGCAGTGAGACTATGGACTCTGTACTGTAAGAGCAGTGAGACTATGGACTCTTTACGGTAAGAGCAGTGAGACTATGGACTCTATACTGTAAGAGCGGTGAGACTATAGACTCTATACTGTAAGAGCGGTGAGACTATAGACTCTATACTGTAAGAGCAGTGAGACTATGGACTCTTTACTGTAAGAGCGATGAAACTATGGACTCTTTACTGTCAGAGCAGTGAGACTATGGACTCTTTACTGTCAGAGCAGTGAGACTATGGACTCTGTACTGTAAGAGCAGTGAGACTATGGACTCTATACTGTAAGAGCAGTGAGACTATGGACTCTATACTGTAAGAGCAGTGAGACTATGGACTCTATACTGTAAGAGCAGTGAGACTATGGACTCTTTACTGTAAGAGCAGTGAGACTATGGATTCTATACTGTAAGAGCAGTGAGACTATGGACTCTATACTGTCAGAGCAGTGAGACTATGGATTCTATACTGTAAGAGCAGTGAGACTATGGACTCTATACTGTCAGAGCAGTGAGACTATGGACTCTATACTGTAAGAGCAGTGAGACTATGGACTCTATACTGTAAGAGCAGTGAGATTATGGACTCTATACTGTAAGAACAGTGAGACTATGGACTCTTTACTGTAAGAGCAGTGAGACTATGGACTCTTTACTGTAAGAGCAGTGAGACTATGGACTCTTTACTGTAAGAGCAGTGAGACTATGGACTCTATACTGTAAGAGCAGTGAGACTATGGACTCTTTACTGTAAGAGCAGTGAGACTATGGACTCTATACTGTAAGAGCAGTGAGACTATGGACTCTATACTGTAAGAGCAGTGAGACTATGGACTCTATACTGTAAGAGCAGTGAGACTATGGACTCTATACTGTAAGAGCGATGAAACTATGGACTCTATACTGTAAGAGCAGTGAGACTATGGACTCTTTACTGTAAGAGCAGTGAGACTATGAACATTTCACTGTAAGAGCAGTGAGACTATGGACTGTATACTGTAAGAGTAGTGAGACTATGGACTCTATACTATAAGAGCAGTGAGACTATGAACTCTATACTGTCAGAGCAGTGAGACTATGGACTCTATACTGTAAGAGCAGTGAGACTATGGACTCTTTACGGTAAGAGCAGTGAGACTATGGACTCTATACTGTAAGAGCGGTGAGACTATAGACTCTATACTGTAAGAGCAGTGAGACTATGGACTCTTTACTGTAAGAGCGATGAAACTATGGACTCTTTACTGTCAGAGCAGTGAGACTATGGACTCTTTACTGTCAGAGCAGTGAGACTATGGACTCTTTACTGTCAGAGCAGTGAGACTATGGACTCTGTACTGTAAGAGCAGTGAGACTATGGACTCTATACTGTAAGAGCAGTGAGACTATGGACTCTTTACTGTCAGAGCAGTGAGACTATGGACTCTTTACTGTCAGAGCAGTGAGACTATGGACTCTGTGCTGTAAGAGCAGTGAGACTATGGACTCTATACTGTAAGAGCAGTGAGACTATGGATTCTATACTGTAAGAGCAGTGAGACTATGGACTCTATACTGTAAGAGCAGTGAGACTATGAACTCTATACTGTAAGAGCAGTGAGACTATGGACTCTGTACTGTAAGAGCAGTGAGACTATGGACTCTGTACTGTAAGAGCAGTGAGACTATGGACTCTATACTGTAAGAGCAGTGAGACTATGGACTCTTTACTGTAAGGGCAGTGAGACTATGAACTCTATACTGTAAGAGCAGTGAGACTATGGACTCTTTACTGTAAGAGCAGTGAGACTATGGACTCTATACTGTAAGAGCAGTGAGACTATGGACTCTATACTGTAAGAGCAGTGAGACTATGGACTCTATACTGTAAGAGCAGTGAGACTATGGACTCTGTACTGTAAGAGCAGTGAGACTATGGACTCTGTACTGTAAGAGCAGTGAGACTATGGACTCTATACTGTAAGAGCAGTGAGACTATGGACTCTTTACTGTAAGAGCAGTGAGACTATGGACTCTATACTGTAAGAGCAGTGAGACTATGGACTCTTTACTGTAAGAGCAGTGAGACTAATGGACTCTATACTGTAAGAGCAGGAGACTATGGACTCTATACTGTAAGAGCAGTGAGACTATGGACTCTATACTGTAAGAGCACTGAGACTATGGACTCTTTACTGTAAGAGCAGTGAGACTATGGACTCTTATACTGTAAGAGCAGTGAGACTATGGACTCTATACTGTAAGAGCAGTGAGACTATGGACTCTATACTGTAAGAGCAGTGAGACTATGGACTCTATACTGTAAGAGCAGTGAGACCATGGACTCTATACTGTAAGAGCAGTGAGACTCATGGACTATATACTGTAAGAGCAGTGAGACTATGGACTCTATACTGTCAAGAGCAGTGAGACTATGGACTCTATACTGTAAGAGCAGTGAGACTATGGACTCTATACTGTAAGAGCAGTGAGATTATGGACTCTATACTGTAAGAGCAGTGAGACTATGGACTCTATACTGTAAGAGCAGTGAGACTATGGACTCTATACTGTAAGAGCAGTGAGACTATGGACTCTATACTGTAAGATCAGTGAGACTATGGACTCTGTACTGTAAGAGCAGTGAGACTATGGACTCTATACTGTAAGAGCAGTGAGACTATGGACTCTTTACTGTAAGAGCAGTGAGACTATGGACTCTATACTGTAAGAGCAGTGAGACTATGAACTCTATACTGTAAGAGCAGTGAGACTATGGACTCTTTACGGTAAGAGCAGTGAGACTATGGACTCTATAGTGTAAGAGCAATGAGACTATGGACTCTATACTGTAAGAGCAGTGAGACTATGGACTCTATAATGTAAGAGCAGTGAGACTATGGACTCTATACTGTCAGAGCAGTGAGACTATGGACTCTATACTGTAAGAGCAGTGAGACTATGGACTCTATACTGTAAGAGCAGTGAGACTATGGACTCTATACTGTAAGAGCAGTGAGACTATGGACTCTGTACTGTAAGAGCAGTGAGACTATGGACTCCATACTGTAAGAGCAGTGAGACTATGGACTCTATACTGTAAGAGCAGTGAGACTATGGACTACTGTACTGCTACAGAGCAGTGAGACTATGGACTCTTGTAC
Source organism: Bufotes viridis (assembly GCA_033119425.1). Lineage (NCBI taxonomy): Eukaryota > Metazoa > Chordata > Amphibia > Anura > Bufonidae > Bufotes > Bufotes viridis. Next base: position 1,828 of record JAKVIS010002904.1, on the reverse strand, counting down.
TGTAAGAGCAGTGAGACTATGGACTCTTTACTGTAAGAGCAGTGAGACTATGGACTCTGTACTGTAAGAGCAGTGAGACTATGGACTCTATACTGTAAGAGCAGTGAGACTATGGACTCTTATACTGTAAGAGCAGTGAGACTATGAGACTGCATTCTATACGTGAAGAGCAGTGAGACTATGGACTCTTTACTGTAAGAGCAGTGAGACTATGGACTTTACTGCAAGAGCAGTGAGACTATGGACTCTGTACTGTAAGAGCAGTGGAGACTATGGACTCTATACTGTAAGAGCAGTGAGACTATGGACTCTATACTGTAAGAGCAGTGAGACTCATGGACTCTTGTACTGTAAGAGCAGTGAGACTATGGACTCTATACTGTAAGAGCAGTGAGACTATGGACTCTATACTGTAAGAGCAGTGAGACTATGGACTCTATACTGTAAGAGCAGTGAGACTATGGACTCTTTACTGTAAGAGCAGTGAGACTATGGACTCTATACTGTAAGAGCAGTGAGACTATGGACTCTATACTGTAAGAGCAGTGAGACTATGGACTCTTTACTGTAAGAGCAGTGAGACTATGGACTCTATACTGTAAGAGCAGTGAGACTATGGACTCTTTACTGTAAGAGCAGTGAGACTATGGACTCTCTACTGTAAGAGCAGTGAGACTATGGACTCTTTACTGTAAGAGCAGTGAGACTATGGACTCTATACTGTAAGAGCAGTGAGACTATGGACTCTATACTGTAAGAGCAGTGAGACTATGGACTCTTTACTGTAAGAGCAGTGAGACTATGGACTCTTTACTGTAAGAGCAGTGAGACTATGGACTCTACTGTAAGAGCAGTGAGACTATGGACTCTATACTGTAAGAGCAGTGAGACTATGGACTCTATACTGTAAGAGCAGTAAGACTATGGACTCTATACTGTAAGAGCAGTGAGACTATGGACTCTATACTGTAAGAGCAGTGAGACTATGGACTCTTTACTGTAAGAGCAGTGAGACTATGGACTCTATACTGTAAGAGCAGTGAGACTATGGACTCTATACTGTAAGAGCAGTGAGACTATGGACTCTTACTGTAAGAGCAGTGAGACTATGGACTCTTATACTGTAAGAGCAGTGAGACTATGGACTCTTTACTGTAAGAGCAGTGAGACTATGGACTCTTTACTGTAAGAGCAGTGAGACTATGGACTCTATACTGTAACAGCAGTGAGACTATGGACTCTGTACTGTAAGAGCAGTGAGACTATGGACTCTATACTGTAAGAGCAGTGAGACTATGGACTCTTTACTGTAAGAGCAGTGAGACTATGGACTCTTTACTGTAAGAGCGGTGAGACTATGGACTCTTTACGGTAAGAGCAGTGAGACTATGGGCTCTATACGGTGAGAGCAGTGAGACTATGGACTCTATTCTGTAAGAGCAGTGAGACTATGGACTCTGTACTGTAGGAGCAGTGAGACTATGGACTCTTTACTGTAAGAGCAGTGAGACTATGGACTCTATACTGTAAGAGCAGTGAGACTATGGACTCTTTACGGTAAGAGTGGTGAGACTATGGACTCTTACGGTAAGAGCGTGTGAGATCAGGAGGCGGTGATAGATGACTAGCTGAACTCCCTGAAGAAGGTCCTGGGGGATATTTCATGTCAGTTTCTAGGTGTCTGGGGAAGGGTTGCAGGCATTCGGCAGATCTTTGTGCTCTCTCCATATGTGCAGTACATTATAGACACTTCGTCTACATTACAGTTAGATCTCCAGACTGAATACCCCACATTCCATGACCTGTCTTATTCTGCATTGCACCCATC
>JAKVIS010002903.1:0-19934 GCA_033119425.1 Bufotes viridis | reverse complement strand
AAGGAATCATGTGTCATATCACACACAACTGGAGAAGGCTACTTTCAGTTATTTCGGCCCCAACACCCAGACAGTGGAGAGAGGTCCCACAGCAAGGAATCATGCGTCATATCACCCACCACTGGAGAAGGCCACTTTCAGTTATTTCGGCCCAGCACCCAGACAAAGGAGAGAGGTCCCACAGCAAGGAATAAGGCGTCATATCACCCACCACTGGAGAAGGCCACTTTTAGTTATTTCGGCCCAGCACCCAGACCGAGAAGAGAGGTCCCACAGCAAGGAATCATACATCATATCACCCACCACTGGAGAAGCCACTTTCAGTTATTTTGGCCCCAGCACCCAGACAAAGGAGAGAGGTCCCGCAGCAAGGAATCATGCGTCATATCACCCACCACTGGAGAAGGCCACTTTCAGTTATTTTGGCCCCAGCACCCAGACAGAGGACCCACAGCAAGGAATGATGCGTCATATCAACCACCACTGGAGAAGGCCACTTTCAGTTATGTCGGCCCAGCACCCAGACAGAGGAGAGAGGTCCCACAGCAAGGAATCATGCATCATATCACCCACCACTGGAGAAGGCCACTTTCAGTTATTTCGGCCCCAGGACCCAGACAGAGGAGAGAAGTCCCACAGCAAGGAATCATGCGTCATATCACCCACCACTGGAGAAGGCCACTTTCAGTTATTTCGGCCCCAGCACCCAGACAGAGGAGAGAGGTCTAACAACAAGGAATCATGCGTCATATCACCCACCACTGGAGGAGGCCACTTTCAGTTATTTCGGCCCAGCACCAAGACCGAGGAGAGAGGTCCCACAGCATGGAATCGTGTCATATCACCCACCACTGGAGAAGGCTACTTTCAGTTATTTCGGCCCCAACACCCAGACAGAGGAGAGAGGTCCCACAGCAAGGAATCATGCGTCATATCACCCACCACTGGAGAAGGCCACTTTCAGTTATTTCGGCCCAGCACCCAGACAGAGGAGAGAGGTCCCACAGCAAGGAATAATGCTTCATATCACCCACCACTGGAGAAGGCCACTTTCACTTATTTCGGCCCAGCATCCAGACCGAGGAGAGAGGTCCCACAGCAGGGAATCATGCGTCATATCACCAACCACTAGAGAAGGCCACTTTCAGTTATTTCGGCCCCAGCAATCAGACAGAGGAGAGAGGTCCCATAGCAAGGAATCATGCGTCATATCACCCACCACTGGAGAAGGCCACTTTCAGTTATTTCGCCCCAGCACCCAGACTGAAGAGAGAGGTCCCATAGCAAGGAATCATGCGTCATATCACCCACCACTGGAGAAGGCCACTTTCAGTTATTTCGGCATCAGCACCCAGACAAAGGAGAGAGGTCCCACAGCAAGGAATAAGTCGTCATATTGCGCAACACTTGAGAATTCTACTTTCAGTTATTTCGGCCCAGCACCCAGACCGAGGAGAGAGGTCCCACAGCAAGGAATCATGAGTCATATCACCCACCACTGGATAAGGCCACTTTCAGTTATTTTGGCCCCAGCACTCAGACAGAAGAGAGAGGTCCCGCAGCAAGGAATCATGCATCATATCACCCACCACTGGAGAAGGCCACTTTCAGTTATTTTGGCCCCAGCACCCAGACAGAGGAGAGAGGACCCACAGCAAGGAATCATGCGTCATATCACCCACCACTGGAGAAGGCCACTTTCAGTTATTTCGGCCCCAGCACCCAGACAGACGAATGAGGTCCCACAGCAAGGAATCATGCATCATATCACCCACCACTGGAGAAGGCCACTTTCAGTTATTTCGGCCCAGCACCCAGACCGAGGAGAGAGGTCCCACAGCAAGGAATCATGCGTCATATCACCCACCACTGGAGAAGGCCACTTTCAGTTATTTCGGCCCCAGCACCCAGACAGAGGAGAGAGGTCCCACAGCAAGGAATCATGCGTCATATCACCCACCACTGGAGAAGGCCACTTTCAGTTATTTCGGCCCAGCACCCAGACAGAGGAGAGAGGTCCCACAGCAAGGAATCAGGCGTCATATCACCCACCACTGGAGAAGGCCACTTTCAGTTATTTCTGGCCACAGCACCCAGACAGAGGAGAGAGGTCCCACAGCAAGGAATCATGCGTCATATCACCCACCACTGGAGAAGGCCACTTTCAGTTATTTCGGCCCCAGCACCCAGACAGAGGAGAGAGGTCCCACAGCAAGGAATCATGCGTCATATCACCCACCACTGGAGAAGGCCACTTTCAGTTATTTCGGCCCCAGCACCCAGACAGAGGAGAGAGGTCCCACAGCAAGGAATCATGCGTCATATCACCCACCACTGGAGAAGGCCACTTTCAGTTATTTCGGCCCCAGCACCCAGACAGAGGAGAGAGGTCCCACAGCAAGGAATCATGCGTCATATCACCCACCACTGGAGAAGGCCACTTTCAGTTATTTCGGCCCCAGCACCCAGACAGAGGAGAGAGGTCCCACAGCAAGGAATCATGCGTCATATCACCCACCACTGGAGAAGGCCACTTTCAGTTATTTTGGCCCCAGCACCCAGACAGAGGAGAGAGGTCCCACAGCAAGGAATCATGCGTCATATCACCCACCACTAGAGAAGGCCACTTTCAGTTATTTTGGCCCCAGCACCCAGACAGAGGAGAGAGGTCCCACAGCAAGGAATCATGCATCATATCACCCACCACTGGAGAAGGCCACTTTCAGTTATTTTGGCCCCAGCACCCAGACAGAGGAGAGAGGTCCCACAGCAAGGAATCATGCGTCATATCACCCACCACTGGAGAAGGCCACTTTCAGTTATTTCGGCCCCAGCACCCAGACAGAGGAGAGAGGTCCCACAGCAAGGAATCATGCGTCATATCACCCACCACTGGAGAAGGCCACTTTCAGTTATTTCGGCCCAGCACCCAGACCGAGGAGAGAGGTCCCACAGCAAGGAATCATGCGTCATATCACCCACCACTGGAGAAGGCCACTTTCAGTTATTTCGGCCCCAGCACCCAGACAGAGGAGAGAGGTCCCACAGCAAGGAATCATGCGTCATATCACCCACCACTGGAGAAGGCCACTTTCAGTTATTTCGGCCCAGCACCCAGACAGAGGAGAGAGGTCCCACAGCAAGGAATCATGCGTCATATCACCCACCACTGGAGAAGGCCACTTTCAGTTATTTCGGCCCAGCACCCAGACCGAGGAGAGAGGTCCCACAGCAAGGAATCATGCGTCATATCACCCACCACTGGAGAAGGCCACTTTCAGTTATTTTGGCCCCAGCACCCAGACAGAGGAGAGAGGTCCCACAGCAAGGAATCATGCGTCATATCACCCACCACTGGAGAAGGCCACTTTCAGTTATTTCGGCCCCAGCACCCAGACAGAGGAGAGAGGTCCCACAGCAAGGAATCATGCGTCATATCACCCACCACTGGAGAAGGCCACTTTCAGTTATTTCGGCCCAGCACCCAGACCGAGGAGAGAGGTCCCACAGCAAGGAATCATGCGTCATATCACCCACCACTGGAGAAGGCCACTTTCAGTTATTTTGGCCCCAGCACCCAGACAGAGGAGAGAGGTCCCACAGCAAGGAATCATGCGTCATATCACCCACCACTGGAGAAGGCCACTTTCAGTTATTTTGGCCCCAGCACCCAGACAGAGGAGAGGTCCCACAGCAAGGAATGATGCGTCATATCAACCACCACTGGAGAAGGCCACTTTCAGTTATGTCGGCCCAGCACCCAGACAGAGGAGAGAGGTCCCACAGCAAGGAATCATGCATCATATCACCCACCACTGGAGAAGGCCACTTTCAGTTATTTCGGCCCCAGCACCCAGACAGAGGAGAGAAGTCCCACAGCAAGGAATCATGCGTCATATCACCCACCACTGGAGAAGGCCACTTTCAGTTATTTCGGCCCCAGCACCCAGACAGAGGAGAGAGGTCTAACAACAAGGAATCATGCGTCATATCACCCACCACTGGAGGAGGCCACTTTCAGTTATTTCGGCCCAGCACCAAGACCGAGGAGAGAGGTCCCACAGCATGGAATCATGTGTCATATCACCCACCACTGGAGAAGGCCACTTTCAGTTATTTCGGCCCCAACACCCAGACAGAGGAGAGAGGTCCCACAGCAAGGAATCATGCGTCATATCACCCACCACTGGAGAAGGCCACTTTCAGTTATTTCGGCCCAGCACCCAGACAGAGGAGAGAGGTCCCACAGCAAGGAATAATGCTTCATATCACCCACCACTGGAGAAGGCCACTTTCACTTATTTCGGCCCAGCATCCAGACCGAGGAGAGAGGTCCCACAGCAGGGAATCATGCGTCATATCACCCACCACTGAAGAAGGCCACTTTCAGTTATTTCGGCCCCAGCACCCAGACAGAGGAGAGAGGTCCCACAGCAAGGAATCATGCGTCATATCACCCACCACTGGAGAAGGCCACTTTCAGTTATTTCGGCCTCAGCACCCAGACAAAGGAGAGAGGTCCCACAGCAAGGAATCAAGTCGTCATATCACGCAACACTTGAGAAGGCTACTTTCAGTTATTTCGGCCCAGCACCCAGACCGAGGAGAGAGGTCCCACAGCAAGGAATCATGAGTCATATCACCCACCACTGGAGAAGGCCACTTTCAGTTATTTTCGCCCCAGCACCCAGACAGAGGAGAGAGGTCCCACAGCAAGGAATCATGCGTCATATCACCCACCACTGGAGAAGGCCACTTTCAGTTATTTCGGCCCAGCACCCAGACACGAGGAGAGAGGTCCCACAGCAAGGAATCATGCGTCATATCACCCACCACTGGAGAAGGCCACTTTCAGTTATTTCGGCCCCAGCACCCAGACAGACGAGAGAGGTCCCACAGCAAGGAATCATGCGTCATATCACCCACCACTGGAGAAGGCCACTTTCAGTTATTTCGGCCCCAGCACCCAGACAGAGGAGAGAGGTCCCACAGCAAGGAATCATGCGTCATATCACCCACCACTGGAGAAGGCCACTTTCAGTTATTTCGGCCCCAGCACCCAGACAGAGGAGAGAGGTCCCACAGCAAGGAATCATGCGTCATATCACCCACCACTGGAGAAGGCCACTTTCAGTTATTTCGGCCCAGCACCCAGACAGAGGAGAGAGGTCCCACAGCAAGGAATCATGCGTCATATCACCCACCACTGGAGAAGGCCACTTTCAGTTATTTTGGCCCCAGCACCCAGACAGAGGAGAGAGGTCCCACAGCAAGGAATCATGCGTCATATCACCCACCACTGGAGAAGGCCACTTTCAGTTATTTCGGCCCAGCACCCAGACAGAGGAGAGAGGTCCCACAGCAAGGAATCATGCGTCATATCACCCACCACTGGAGAAGGCCACTTTCAGTTATTTCGGCCCCAGCACCCAGACAGAGGAGAGAGGTCCCACAGCAAGGAATCATGCGTCATATCACCCACCACTGGAGAAGGCCACTTTCAGTTATTTCGGCCCCAGCACCCAGACAGAGGAGAGAGGTCCCACAGCAAGGAATCATGCGTCATATCACCCACCACTGGAGAAGGCCACTTTCAGTTATTTCGGCCCCAGCACCCAGACAGAGGAGAGAGGTCCCACAGCAAGGAATCATGCGTCATATCACCCACCACTGGAGAAGGCCACTTTCAGTTATTTCGGCCCCAGCACCCAGACAGAGGAGAGAGGTCCCACAGCAAGGAATCATGCGTCATATCACCCACCACTGGAGAAGGCCACTTTCAGTTATTTCGGCCCCAGCACCCAGACAGAGGAGAGAGGTCCCACAGCAAGGAATCATGCGTCATATCACCCACCACTGGAGAAGGCCACTTTCAGTTATTTCGGCCCCAGCACCCAGACAGAGGAGAGAGGTCCCACAGCAAGGAATCATGCGTCATATCACCCACCACTGGAGAAGGCCACTTTCAGTTATTTCGGCCCCAGCACCCAGACAGAGGAGAGAGGTCCCACAGCAAGGAATCATGCGTCATATCACCCACCACTGGAGAAGGCCACTTTCAGTTATTTCGGCCCCAGCACCCAGACAGAGGAGAGAGGTCCCACAGCAAGGAATCATGCGTCATATCACCCACCACTGGAGAAGGCCACTTTCAGTTATTTCGGCCCCAGCACCCAGACAGAGGAGAGAGGTCCCACAGCAAGGAATCATGCGTCATATCACCCACCACTGGAGAAGGCCACTTTCAGTTATTTCGGCCCCAGCACCCAGACAGAGGAGAGAGGTCCCACAGCAAGGAATCATGCGTCATATCACCCACCACTGGAGAAGGCCACTTTCAGTTATTTCGGCCCCAGCACCCAGACAGAGGAGAGAGGTCCCACAGCAAGGAATCATGCGTCATATCACCCACCACTGGAGAAGGCCACTTTCAGTTATTTCGGCCCAGCACCCAGACAGAGGAGAGAGGTCCCACAGCAAGGAATCATGCGTCATATCACCCACCACTGGAGAAGGCCACTTTCAGTTATTTCGGCCCCAGCACCCAGACAGAGGAGAGAGGTCCCACAGCAAGGAATCATGCGTCATATCACCCACCACTGGAGAAGGCCACTTTCAGTTATTTCGGCCCAGCACCCAGACAGAGGAGAGAGGTCCCACAGCAAGGAATCATGCGTCATATCACCCACCACTGGAGAAGGCCACTTTCAGTTATTTCGGCCCAGCACCCAGACAGAGGAGAGAGGTCCCACAGCAAGGAATCATGCGTCATATCACCCACCACTGGAGAAGGCCACTTTCAGTTATTTCGGCCCCAGCACCCAGACAGAGGAGAGAGGTCCCACAGCAAGGAATCATGCGTCATATCACCCACCACTGGAGAAGGCCACTTTCAGTTATTTCTGGCCCCAGCACCCAGACAGAGGAGAGAGGTCCCACAGCAAGGAATCATGCGTCATATCACCCACCACTGGAGAAGGCCACTTTCAGTTATTTCGGCCCAGCACCCAGACAGAGGAGAGAGGTCCCACAGCAAGGAATCATGCGTCATATCACCCACCACTGGAGAAGGCCACTTTCAGTTATTTCGGCCCCAGCACCCAGACAGAGGAGAGAGGTCCCACAGCAAGGAATCATGCGTCATATCACCCACCACTGGAGAAGGCCACTTTCAGTTATTTCGGCCCCAGCACCCAGACAGAGGAGAGAGGTCCCACAGCAAGGAATCATGCGTCATATCACCCACCACTGGAGAAGGCCACTTTCAGTTATTTCGGCCCCAGCACCCAGACAGAGGAGAGAGGTCCCACAGCAAGGAATCATGCGTCATATCACCCACCACTGGAGAAGGCCACTTTCAGTTATTTCGGCCCCAGCACCCAGACAGAGGAGAGAGGTCCCACAGCAAGGAATCATGCGTCATATCACCCACCACTGGAGAAGGCCACTTTCAGTTATTTCGGCCCCAGCACCCAGACAGAGGAGAGAGGTCCCACAGCAAGGAATCATGCGTCATATCACCCACCACTGGAGAAGGCCACTTTCAGTTATTTCGGCCCAGCACCCAGACAGAGGAGAGAGGTCCCACAGCAAGGAATCATGCGTCATATCACCCACCACTGGAGAAGGCCACTTTCAGTTATTTCGGCCCAGCACCCAGACCGAGGAGAGAGGTCCCACAGCAAGGAATCATGCGTCATATCACCCACCACTGGAGAAGGCCACTTTCAGTTATTTCGGCCCCAGCACCCAGACTGAGGAGAGAGGTCCCACAGCAAGGAATCATGCGTCATATCACCCACCACTGGAGAAGGCCACTTTCAGTTATTTCGGCCTCAGCACCCAGACAAAGGAGAGAGGTCCCACAGCAAGGAATAAGTCGTCATATCACGCAACACTTGAGAAGTCTACTTTCAGTTATTTCGGCCCAGCACCCAGACCGAGGAGAGAGGTCCCACAGCAAGGAATCATGAGTCATATCACCCACCACTGGAGAAGGCCACTTTCAGTTATTTTGGCCCCAGCACTCAGACAGAAGAGAGAGGTCCCACAGCAAGGAATCATGCATCATATCACCCACCACTGGAGAAGGCCACTTTCAGTTATTTTGGCCCCAGCACCCAGACAGAGGAGAGAGGACCCACAGCAAGGAATCATGCGTCATATCACCCACCACTGGAGAAGGCCACTTTCAGTTATTTCGGCCCCAGCACCCAGACAGACGAATGAGGTCCCACAGCAAGGAATCATGCATCATATCACCCACCACTGGAGAAGGCCACTTTCAGTTATTTCGGCCCAGCACCCAGACCGAGGAGAGAGGTCCCACAGCAAGGAATCATGTGTCATATCACACACAACTGGAGAAGGCTACTTTCAGTTATTTCGGCCCCAACACCCAGACAGTGGAGAGAGGTCCCACAGCAAGGAATCATGCGTCATATCACCCACCACTGGAGAAGGCCACTTTCAGTTATTTCGGCCCAGCACCCAGACAAAGGAGAGAGGTCCCACAGCAAGGAATAAGGCGTCATATCACCCACCACTGGAGAAGGCCACTTTCAGTTATTTTGGCCACAGCACCCAGACAGAGGAGAGAGGTCCCAAAGCAAGGAATCATGCGTCATATCACCCACCACTGGAGAGGGCCACTTTCAGTTATTTCGGCCCCAGCACCCAGACAGAGGAGAGAGGTCCCACAGCAAGGAATCATGCGTCATATCACCCACCACTAGAGAAGGCCACTTTCAGTTATTTCGGCCCCAGCAACCAGACAGAGGAGAGAGGTCCCATAGCAAGGAATCATGCGTCATATCACCCACCACTGGAGAAGGCCACTTTCAGTTATTTCAGCCCCAGCACCCAGACAGAGGAGAGAGGTCCCACAGCAAGGAATCATGCGTCATATCACCCACCACTGGAGAAGGCCACTTTCAGTTATTTCGGCCCCAGCACCCAGACAGACGAAAGAGGTCCCACAGCAAGGAATCATGCGTCATATCACCCACCACTGGAAAAGGCCACTCAGTTATTTTGGCCCCACCACCCAGACAGAGGAGAGAGGTCCCACAGCAAGGAATCATGCGTCATATCACCCACCACTGGAAAAGGCCACTCAGTTATTTTGGCCCCACCACCCAGACAGAGGAGAGAGGTCCCACAGCAAGGAATCATGCGTCATTTCACCAACCATTAGAGAAGGCCACTTTCAGTTATTTTGGCCCAGCACCCAGACCGAGAGAAGAGGTCCCACAGCAAGGAATCATACATCATATCACCCACCACTAGAGAAGGCCACTTTCAGTTATTTTGGCCCCAGCACTCAGACAGAGGAGAGAGGTCCCGCAGCAAGGAATCATGCATCATATCACCCACCACTGGAGAAGGCCACTTTCAGTTATTTTGGCCCCAGCAACCAGACAGCGGAGAGAGGACCCACAGCAAGGAATCATGCGTCATATCACCCATTACTGGAGAAGGCCACTTTCAGTTATTTCGGCCCCAGCACCCAGACAGACGAGTGAGGTCCCACAGCAAGGAATCATGCATCATATCACTCACCACTGGAGAAGGCTACTTTCAGTTATTTCGGCCCAGCACACAGACCGAGGAGAGAGGTCCCACAGCAAGGAATCATGTGTCATATCACACACAACTGGAGAAGGCTACTTTCAGTTATTTCGGCCCCAATCACCCAGACAGTGGAGAGAGGTCCCACAGCAAGGAATCATGCGTCATATCACCCACCACTGGAGAAGGCCACTTTCAGTTATTTCGGCCGAGCACCCAGACAAAGGAGAGAGGTCCCACAGCAAGGAATAAGGCGTCATATCACCCACCACTGGAGAAGGCCACTTTTAGTTATTTCGGCCCAGCACCCAGACCGAGAAGAGAGGTCCCACAGCAAGGAATCATACATCATATCACCCACCCCTGGAGAAGCCACTTTCAGTTATTTTGGCCCCAGCACCCAGACAAAGGAGAGAGGTCCCGCAGCAAGGAATCATGCGTCATATCACCCACCACTGGAGAAGGCCACTTTCAGTTATTTTGGCCCCAGCACCCAGACTGAGGACCCACAGCAAGGAATGATGCGTCATATCAACCACCACTGGAGAAGGCCACTTTCAGTTATGTCGGCCCAGCACCCAGACAGAGGAGAGAGGTCCCACAGCAAGGAATCATGCATCATATCACCCACCACTGGAGAAGGCCACTTTCAGTTATTTCGGCCCCAGGACCCAGACAGAGGAGAGAAGTCCCACAGCAAGGAATCATGCGTCATATCACCCACCACTGGAGAAGGCCACTTTCAGTTATTTCGGCCCCAGCACCCAGACAGAGGAGAGAGGTCTAACAACAAGGAATCATGCGTCATATCACCCACCACTGGAGGAGGCCACTTTCAGTTATTTCGGCCCAGCACCAAGACCGAGGAGAGAGGTCCCACAGCATGGAATCATGTGTCATATCACCCACCACTGGAGAAGGCTACTTTCAGTTATTTCGGCCCCAACACCCAGACAGAGGAGAGAGGTCCCACAGCAAGGAATCATGCGTCATATCACCCACCACTGGAGAAGGCCACTTTCAGTTATTTCAGCCCCAGCACCCAGACAGAGGAGAGCGGTCCCACAGCAAAGAATCATGCTTCATATCACCCACCACTGGAGAAGGCCACTTTCACTTATTTCGGCCCAGCATCCAGACCGAGGAGAGAGGTCCCACAGCAGGGAATCATGCGTCATATCACCCACCACTGAAGAAGGCCACTTTCAGTTATTTCGGCCCCAGCACCCAGACTGAGGAGAGAGGTCCCACAGCAAGGAATCATGCGTCATATCACCCACCACTGGAGAAGGCCACTTTCAGTTATTTCGGCATCAGCACCCAGACAAAGGAGAGAGGTCCCACAGCAAGGAATAAGTCGTCATATTGCGCAACACTTGAGAATTCTACTTTCAGTTATTTCGGCCCAGCACCCAGACCGAGGAGAGAGGTCCCACAGCAAGGAATCATGAGTCATATCACCCACCACTGGAGAAGGCCACTTTCAGTTATTTTGCCCCAGCACCCAGACAGAGGAGAGAGGACCCACAGCAAGGAATCATGCGTCATATCACCCACCACTGGAGGAGGCCACTTTCAGTTATTTCGGCCCAGCACCCAGACCGAGGAGAGAGGTCCCACAGCAAGGAATCATGCGTCATATCACCCACCACTGAAGAAGGCCACTTTCAGTTATTTCGGCCCCAGCACCCAGACAGACGAGAGAGGTCCCACAGCAAGTAATCATGCGTCATATCACCCACCACTGGAGAAGGCCACTTTCAGTTATTTCAGCCCCAGCACCCAGACAGAGGAGAGCGGTCCCACAGCAAAGAATCATGCGTCATATCACCCACCACTGGAGAAGGCCACTTTCAGTTATTTCGGCCCAGCACCCAGACCGAGGAGAGAGGTCCCACAGCAAGGAATCATGCGTCATATCACCCACCACTGGAGAAGGCCACTTTCAGTTATTTCGGCCCCAGCACCCAGACAGAGGAGAGAGGTCCCACAGCAAGGAATCATGCGTCATATCACCCACCACTGGAGAAGGCCACTTTCAGTTATTTCGGCCCCAGCACCCAGACAGAGGAGAGAGGTCCCACAGCAAGGAATCATGCGTCATATCACCCACCACTGGAGAAGGCCACTTTCAGTTATTTCGGCCCAGCACCCAGACCGAGGAGAGAGGTCCCACAGCAAGGAATCATGCGTCATATCACCCACCACTGGAGAAGGCCACTTTCAGTTATTTCGGCCCCAGCACCCAGACAGAGGAGAGAGGTCCCACAGCAAGGAATCATGCGTCATATCACCCACCACTGGAGAAGGCCACTTTCAGTTATTTCGGCCTCAGCACCCAGACAAAGGAGAGAGGTCCCACAGCAAGGAATAAGTCGTCATATCACCCACCACTGGAGAAGGCCACTTTCAGTTATTTCGGCCCAGCACCCAGACCGAGGAGAGAGGTCCCACAGCAAGGAATCATGAGTCATATCACCCACCACTGGAGAAGGCCACTTTCAGTTATTTTCAGCCCCAGCACCCAGACAGAGGAGAGAGGTCCCACAGCAAGGAATCATGTGTCATATCACCCACCACTGGAGGAGGCCACTTTCAGTTATTTCGGCCCAGCACCCAGACCGAGGAGAGAGGTCCCACAGCAAGGAATCATGCGTCATATCACCCACCACTGAAGAAGGCCACTTTCAGTTATTTCGGCCCCAGCACCCAGACAGACGAGAGAGGTCCCACAGCAAGGAATCATGCGTCATATCACCCACCACTGGAGAAGGCCACTTTCAGTTATTTCAGCCCCAGCACCCAGACAGAGGAGAGAGGTCCCACAGCAAGGAATCATGCTTCATATCACCCACCACTGGAGAAGGCCACTTTCAGTTATTTCTGGCCCAGCACCCAGACCGAGGAGAGAGGTCCCACAGCAAGGAATCATGCGTCATATCACCCACCACTGGAGAAGGCCACTTTCAGTTATTTCGGCCCCAGCACCCAGACAGAGGAGAGAGGTCCTACAGCAAGGAATCATGCGTCATATCACCCACCACTGGAGAAGGCCACTTTCAGTTATTTCGCCCCAGCACCCAGACTGAGGAGAGAGGTCCCACAGCAAGGAATCATGCGTCATATCACCCACCACTGGAGAAGGCCACTTTCAGTTATTTCGGCACCAGCACCCAGACAGAGGAGAGAGGTCCCACAGCAAGGAATAATGTCGTCATATCACCCACCACTGGAGAAGGCCACTTTCAGTTATTTCGGCCCAGCACCCAGACCGAGGAGAGAGGTCAAACAGCAAGGAATCATGAGTCATATCACCCACCACTGGAGAAGGCCACTTTCAGTTATTTTGACCCCAGCACCCAGACAGAGGAGAGAGGTCCCACAGCAAGGAATCATGCGTCATATCACCCACCACTGGAGAAGGCCACTTTCAGTTATTTCGGCCCAGCACCCAGACAAAGGAGAGAGGTCCCACAGCAAGGAATAAGGCGTCATATCACCCACCACTGGAGAAGGCCACTTTCAGTTATTTCGGCCCAGCACCCAGACCGAGGAGAGAGGTCCCACAGCAAGGAATCATGCGTCATATCACCCACCACTGGAGAAGGCCACTTTCAGTTATTTTGGCCCCAGCACCCAGACAGAGGAGAGAGGTCCCACAGCAAGGAATCATGCGTCATATCACCCACCACTGGAGAAGGCCACTTTCAGTTATTTCAGCCTCAGCACCCAGACAGAGGAGAGAGGTCCCACAGCAAGGAATCATGCGTCATATCACCCACCACTGGAGAAGGCCACTTTCAGTTATTTCGGCCCAGCACCCAGACCGAGGAGAGAGGTCCCACAGCAAGGAATCATGCGTCATATCACCCACCACTGGAGAAGGCCACTTTCAGTTATTTCGGCCCCAGCACCCAGACCGAGGAGAGAGGTCCCACAGCAAGGAATCATGCGTCATATCACCCACCACTGGAGAAGGCCACTTTCAGTTATTTCGCCCCAGCACCCAGACAGAGGAGAGAGGTCCCACAGCAAGGAATCATGCGTCATATCACCCACCACTGGAGAAGGCCACTTTCAGTTATTTCGGCCCAGCACCCAGACCGAGGAGAGAGGTCCCACAGCAAGGAATCATGCGTCATATCACCCACCACTGGAGAAGGCCACTTTCAGTTATTTCGGCCCCAGCACCCAGACAGAGGAGAGAGGTCCCACAGCAAGGAATCATGCGTCATATCACCCACCACTGGAGAAGGCCACTTTCAGTTATTTCGGCCCCAGCACCCAGACAGAGGAGAGAGGTCCCACAGCAAGGAATCATGCGTCATATCACCCACCACTGGAGAAGGCCACTTTCAGTTATTTCGGCCCCAGCACCCAGACAGAGGAGAGAGGTCCCACAGCAAGGAATCATGCGTCATATCACCCACCACTGGAGAAGGCCACTTTCAGTTATTTCGGCCCCAGCACCCAGACAGAGGAGAGAGGTCCCACAGCAAGGAATCATGCGTCATATCACCCACCACTGGAGAAGGCCACTTTCAGTTATTTCGGCCCAGCACCCAGACCGAGGAGAGAGGTCCCACAGCAAGGAATCATGCGTCATATCACCCACCACTGGAGAAGGCCACTTTCAGTTATTTCGGCCCCAGCACCCAGACAGAGGAGAGAGGTCCCACAGCAAGGAATCATGCGTCATATCACCCACCACTGGAGAAGGCCACTTTCAGTTATTTCGGCCTCAGCACCCAGACAGAGGAGAGAGGTCCCACAGCAAGGAATCATGCGTCATATCACCCACCACTGGAGAAGGCCACTTTCAGTTATTTCGGCCCAGCACCCAGACCGAGGAGAGAGGTCCCACAGCAAGGAATCATGCGTCATATCACCCACCACTGGAGAAGGCCACTTTCAGTTATTTTCGCCCCAGCACCCAGACAGAGGAGAGAGGTCCCACAGCAAGGAATCATGCGTCATATCACCCACCACTGGAGAAGGCCACTTTCAGTTATTTCGGCCCAGCACCCAGACCGAGGAGAGAGGTCCCACAGCAAGGAATCATGCGTCATATCACCCACCACTGGAGAAGGCCACTTTCAGTTATTTCGGCCCCAGCACCCAGACAGACGAGAGAGGTCCCACAGCAAGGAATCATGCGTCATATCACCCACCACTGGAGAAGGCCACTTTCAGTTATTTCAGCCCCAGCACCCAGACAGAGGAGAGCGGTCCCACAGCAAAGAATCATGCTTCATATCACCCACCACTGGAGAAGGCCACTTTCAGTTATTTCGGCCCAGCACCCAGACCGAGGAGAGAGGTCCCATAGCAAGGAATCAAGCGTCATAACACCCACCACTGGAGAAGGCCACTTTCAGTTATTTCGGCCCCAGCACACAGACAGAGGAGAGAGGTCCCACAGCAAGGAATCATGCGTCATATCACCCACCACTGGAGAAGGCCACTTTAAGCTATTTCGCCCCAGCACCCAGACTGAGGAGAGAGGTCCCACAGCAATGAATCATGCGTCATATCACCCACCACTGGAGAAGGCCACTTTCAGTTATTTCGGCAACAGCACCCAGACAGAGGAGAGAGGTCCCACAGCAAGAAATAAGTCGTCATATTACGCAACACTGGAGAAGGCCACTTTCAGTTATTTCGGCCCAGCACCCAGACCGAGGAGAGAGGTCAAACAGCAAGGAATCATGAGTCATATCACCCACCACTGGAGAAGGCCACTTTCAGTTATTTTGACCCCAGCACCCAGACAGAGGAGAGAGGTCCCACAGCAAGTAATCATGCGTCATATCACCCACCACTGGAGAAGGCCACTTTCAGTTATTTCGGTCCAGCACACAGACAAAGGAGAGAGGTCCCACAGCAAGTAATAAGGCGTCATATCATCCACCACGGGAGAAGGCCACTTTCAGTTATTTCGGCCCAGCACCCAGACCGAGGAGAGAGGTCCCACAGCAAGGAATCATGCGTCATATAACCACCACTGGAGAAGGCCACTCAGTTATTTTGGCCCCAGCACCCAGACCGAGGAAAGAGGTCCCATAACAAGGAATCATGCGTCATATCACCCACAACTGGAGAAGGCCACTTTCAGTTATTTCAGCCTCAGCACCCAGACAGAGGAGAGAGGTCCCACAGCAAAGAATCATGCGTCATATCACCCTCCACTGGAGAAGGCCACTTTCAGTTATTTCGGCCCAGCACCCAGACCGAGGAGAGAGGTCCCACAGCAAGGAATCATGCGTCATATCACCCACCACTGGAGAAGGCCACTTTCAGTTATTTCGGCCCAGCACCCAGACAGAGGAGAGAGGTCCCACAGCAAGGAATCATGCGTCATATCACCCACCACTGGAGAAGGCCACTTTCAGTTATTTCGGCCCAGCACCCAGACAGAGGAGAGAGGTCCCACAGCAAGGAATCATGCGTCATATCACCCACCACTGGAGAAGGCCACTTTCAGTTATTTCGGCCCAGCACCCAGACAGAGGAGAGAGGTCCCACAGCAAGGAATCATGCGTCATATCACCCACCACTGGAGAAGGCCACTTTCAGTTATTTCGGCCCAGCACCCAGACAGAGGAGAGAGGTCCCACAGCAAGGAATCATGCGTCATATCACCCACCACTGGAGAAGGCCACTTTCAGTTATTTCGGCCCCAGCACCCAGACAGAGGAGAGAGGTCCCACAGCAAGGAATCATGCGTCATATCACCCACCACTGGAGAAGGCCACTTTCAGTTATTTCGGCCCCAGCACCCAGACAGAGGAGAGAGGTCCCACAGCAAGGAATCATGCGTCATATCACCCACCACTGGAGAAGGCCACTTTCAGTTATTTCGGCCCCAGCACCCAGACAGAGGAGAGAGGTCCCACAGCAAGGAATCATGCGTCATATCACCCACCACTGGAGAAGGCCACTTTCAGTTATTTCGGCCCCAGCACCCAGACAGAGGAGAGAGGTCCCACAGCAAGGAATCATGCGTCATATCACCCACCACTGGAGAAGGCCACTTTCAGTTATTTCGGCCCCAGCACCCAGACAGAGGAGAGAGGTCCCACAGCAAGGAATCATGCGTCATATCACCCACCACTGGAGAAGGCCACTTTCAGTTATTTCGGCCCCAGCACCCAGACAGAGGAGAGAGGTCCCACAGCAAGGAATCATGCGTCATATCACCCACCACTGGAGAAGGCCACTTTCAGTTATTTCGGCCCCAGCACCCAGACAGAGGAGAGAGGTCCCACAGCAAGGAATCATGCGTCATATCACCCACCACTGGAGAAGGCCACTTTCAGTTATTTCGGCCCCAGCACCCAGACAGAGGAGAGAGGTCCCACAGCAAGGAATCATGCGTCATATCACCCACCACTGGAGAAGGCCACTTTCAGTTATTTCGGCCCCAGCACCCAGACAGAGGAGAGAGGTCCCACAGCAAGGAATCATGCGTCATATCACCCACCACTGGAGAAGGCCACTTTCAGTTATTTCGGCCCAGCACCCAGACAGAGGAGAGAGGTCCCACAGCAAGGAATCATGCGTCATATCACCCACCACTGGAGAAGGCCACTTTCAGTTATTTCGGCCCCAGCACCCAGACAGAGGAGAGAGGTCCCACAGCAAGGAATCATGCGTCATATCACCCACCACTGGAGAAGGCCACTTTCAGTTATTTCGGCCCCAGCACCCAGACAGAGGAGAGAGGTCCCACAGCAAGGAATCATGCGTCATATCACCCACCACTGGAGAAGGCCACTTTCAGTTATTTCGGCCCCAGCACCCAGACAGAGGAGAGAGGTCCCACAGCAAGGAATCATGCGTCATATCACCCACCACTGGAGAAGGCCACTTTCAGTTATTTCGGCCCCAGCACCCAGACAGAGGAGAGAGGTCCCACAGCAAGGAATCATGCGTCATATCACCCACCACTGGAGAAGGCCACTTTCAGTTATTTCGGCCCCAGCACCCAGACAGAGGAGAGAGGTCCCACAGCAAGGAATCATGCGTCATATCACCCACCACTGGAGAAGGCCACTTTCAGTTATTTCGGCCCAGCACCCAGACCGAGGAGAGAGGTCCCACAGCAAGGAATCATGCGTCATATCACCCACCACTGGAGAAGGCCACTTTCAGTTATTTTGGCCCCAGCACCCAGACAGAGGAGAGAGGTCCCACAGCAAGGAATCATGCGTCATATCACCCACCACTGGAGAAGGCCACTTTCAGTTATTTCGGCCCCAGCACCCAGACAGAGGAGAGAGGTCCCACAGCAAGGAATCATGCGTCATATCACCCACCACTGGAGAAGGCCACTTTCAGTTATTTCGGCCCAGCACCCAGACCGAGGAGAGAGGTCCCACAGCAAGGAATCATGCGTCATATCACCCACCACTGGAGAAGGCCACTTTCAGTTATTTCGGCCCCAGCACCCAGACAGAGGAGAGAGGTCCCACAGCAAGGAATCATGCGTCATATCACCCACCACTGGAGAAGGCCACTTTCAGTTATTTCGGCCCCAGCACCCAGACAGAGGAGAGAGGTCCCACAGCAAGGAATCATGCGTCATATCACCCACCACTGGAGAAGGCCACTTTCAGTTATTTCGGCCCAGCACCCAGACCGAGGAGAGAGGTCCCACAGCAAGGAATCATGCGTCATATCACCCACCACTGGAGAAGGCCACTTTCAGTTATTTCGGCCCCAGCACCCAGACCGAGGAGAGAGGTCCCACAGCAAGGAATCATGCGTCATATCACCCACCACTGGAGAAGGCCACTTTCAGTTATTTTGGCCCCAGCACCCAGACAGAGAGAGAGGTCCCACAGCAAGGAATCATGCGTCATATCACCCACCACTGGAGAAGGCCACTTTCAGTTATTTCGGCCCCAGCACCCAGACAGAGGAGAGAGGTCCCACAGCAAGGAATCATGCGTCATATCACCCACCACTGGAGAAGGCCACTTTCAGTTATTTCGGCCCCAGCACCCAGACAGAGGAGAGAGGTCCCACAGCAAGGAATCATGCGTCATATCACCCACCACTGGAGAAGGCCACTTTCAGTTATTTCGGCCCCAGCACCCAGACAGAGGAGAGAGGTCCCACAGCAAGGAATCATGCGTCATATCACCCACCACTGGAGAAGGCCACTTTCAGTTATTTCGGCCCAGCACCCAGACCGAGGAGAGAGGTCCCACAGCATGGAATCATGTGTCATATCACCCACCACTGGAGAAGGCCACTTTCAGTTATTTCGGCCCCAGCACCCAGACAGAGGAGAGAGGTCCCACAGCAAGGAATCATGCGTCATATCACCCACCACTGGAGAAGGCCACTTTCAGTTATTTCGGCCCAGCACCCAGACAGAGGAGAGAGGTCCCACAGCAAGGAATAATGCTTCATATCACCCACCACTGGAGAAGGCCACTTTCACTTATTTCGGCCCAGCATCCAGACCGATGAGAGAGGTCCCACAGCAGGGAATCATGCGTCATATCACCCACCACTGAAGAAGGCCAATTTCAGTTATTTCGGCCCCAGCACCCAGACAGAGGAGAGAGGTCCCACAGCAAGGAATCATGCGTCATATCACCCACCACTGGAGAAGGCCACTTTCAGTTATTTCGGCATCAGCACCCAGACAAAGGAGAGAGGTCCCACAGCAAGGAATAAGTCGTCATATTGCGCAACACTTGAGAATTCTACTTTCAGTTATTTCGGCCCAGCACCCAGACCGAGGAGAGAGGTCCCACAGCAAGGAATCATGAGTCATATCACCCACCACTGGAGAAGGCCACTTTCAGTTATTTTCACCCCAGCACCCAGACAGAGGAGAGAGGTCCCACAGCAAGGAATCATGTGTCATATCACCCACCACTGGAGGAGGCCACTTTCAGTTATTTCGGCCCATCACCCAGAACGAGGAGAGAGGTCCCACAGCAAGGAATCATGCGTCATATCACCCACCACTGATTAAGGCCACTTTCAGTTATTTCGGCCCCAGCACCCAGACAGACGAGAGAGGTCCCACAGCAAGTAATCATGCGTCATATCACCCACCACTGGAGAAGGCCACTTTCAGTTATTTCAGCCCCAGCACCCAGACAGAGGAGAGCGGTCCCACAGCAAAGAATCATGCTTCATATCACCCACCACTGGAGAAGGCCACTTTCAGTTTTTTCGGCCCAGCACCCAGACTGAGGAGAGAGGTCCCATAGCAAGGAATCAAGCGTCATATCACCCACCACTGGAGAAGGCCACTTTCAGTTATTTCGGCCCCAGCACACAGACAGAGGAGAGAGGTCCTACAGCAAGGATTCATGCGTCATATCACCCACCACTGGAGA
>JAKVIS010002902.1:0-19254 GCA_033119425.1 Bufotes viridis | reverse complement strand
CAGTATCACGTGACATTCCTAGGTCACGTGGGTCGGAAGCGTGTGAGGGCCACAGGCAGGCTGTTTAAAGAGCAGGAGATTCTAGTCTGGGATGTCTGTGCTGCAGGGAGGAGAGGTGCGTGAGAGTGTACTGCGGAGGTGCTGAGAGGAGGGAGGCTAAAGCAGGCGCCGCCGCACGTCACCTGCCCAATACCATCCCTACAAAGAAGCATGGTGGTGGCAGCAGCTGCCATGTCGAAGAAACCAGGTGCCGCTCATCACCTGCCCAATACCATCCGTGACAGTGAAACATGGTGGGGTAGCATCATATCTGGACCAACGACCCCTCTCTAGTAGCTATAACCTGTAATATTATTACACTCCAGAAATATATCCAGGCCCCTCCTGAAGATGAAGAGTCCATAGTCTCACTGCTCTTACAGTATAGAGTCTATAGTCTCACCGCTTCTTACAGTAAAGAGTCCATAGTCTCACTGCTCTTACAGTATAGAGTCCATAGTCTCACTGCTCTTACAGTAAAGAGTCCATGGTCTCACTGCTCTTACAATAAAGAGTCCATAGTCTCACTGCTCTTACAGTAGAGTCCATAGTCTCACTGCTCTTACAGTAAAGAGTCCATGGTCTCACTGCTCTTACAATAAAGAGTCCATAGTCTCACTGCTCTTACAGTATAGAGTCCATAGTCTCACTGCTCTTACAGTAAAGAGTCCATAGTCTCACTGCTCTTACAGTAAAGAGTCCATAGTCTCACTGCTCTTACAGTAAAGAGTCCATAGTCTCACTGCTCTTACAGTAAAGAGTCCATAGTCTCACTGCTCTTGCAGTATAGAGTCCATAGTCTCACTGCTCATACAGTAAGGAGTCCATAGTCTCACTGCTCTTACAGTATAGAGTCCATAGTCTTACTGCTCTTACAGTAAAGAGTCCATAGTCTCACTGCTCTTACAGTATAGAGTCCATAGTCTCACTGCTCTTACAGTAAAGAGTCCATAGTCTCACTGCTCTTACAGTATAGAGTCCATAGTCTCACTGCTCTTACAGTATAGAGTCCATAGTCTCTACTGCTCTTACAGTAAAGAGTCCATAGTCTCACTGCTCTTACAGTATAGAGTCCATAGTCTCACTGCTCTTACAGTATAGAGTCCATAGTCTCACTGCTCTTACAGTATAGAGTCCATAGTCTCACTGCTCTTACAGTATAGAGTCCATAGTCTCACTGCTCTTACAGTATAGAGTCCATAGTCTCACTGCTCTTACAGTAAAGAGTCCATAGTCTCACTGCTCTTACAGTAAAGAGTCCATAGTCTCACTGCTCTTACAGTACAGAGTTCATAGTCTCACTGCTCTTACAGTAAAGAGTCCATAGTCTCACTGCTCTTACAGTACAGAGTTCATAGTCTCACTGCTCTTACAGTATAGAGTCCATAGTCTCACTGCTCTTACAGTATAAGAGTCTATAGTCTCACTGCTCTTACAGTATAGAGTCCATAGTCTCACTGCTCTTACAGTACAGAGTCCATAGTCTCACTGCTCTTACAGTAAAGAGTCCATAGTTTCACTGCTCTTACAGTAAAGAGTCCATAGTCTCACTGCTCTTATAGTAAAGAGCCCATAGTCTCACTGCTCTTACAGTAAAGAGTCCATAGTCTCACTGCTCTTACAGTAAAGAGTCCATAGTCTCACTGCTCTTACAGTAAAGAGTCCATAGTCTCACTGCTCTTACAGTACAGAGTCCATAGTCTCACTGCTCTTACAGTAAAGAGTCCATAGTCTCACTGCTCTTACAGTAAAGAGTCCATAGTCTCACTGCTCTTACAGTATAGAGTCCATAGTCTCACTGCTCTTATAGTAAAGAGCCCATAGTCTCATTGCTCTTACAGTAAAGAGTCCATAGTCTCACTGCTCTTACAGTAAAGAGTCCATAGTCTCACTGCTCTTACAGTATAGAGTCCATAGTCTCACTGCTCTTACAGTATAGAGTCCATAGTCTCACTGCTCTTACAGTATAGAGTCCATAGTTTCACTGCTCTTACAGTATAGAGTCCATAGTCTCACTGCTCTTACAGTAAAGAGTCCATAGTCTCACTGCTCTTACAGTAAAGAGTCCATAGTCTCACTGCTCTTACAGTAAAGAGTCCATAGTCTCACTGCTCTTACAGTATAGAGTCCATAGTCTCACTGCTCATACAGTAAGGAGTCCATAGTCTCACTGCTCTTACAGTATAGAGTCCATAGTCTCACTGCTCTTACAGTATAGAGTCCATAGTCTCACTGCTCTTACAGTACAAGAGTCCATAGTCTCACTGCTCTTACAGTATAGAGTCCATAGTCTCACTGCTCTTACAGTATAGAGTCCATAGTCTCACTGCTCTTACAGTATAGAGTCCATAGTCTCACTGCTCTTACAGTATAGTAGTCCATAGTCTCACTGCTCTTACAGTATAGAGTCCATAGTCTCACTGCTCTTACAGTAAAGAGTCCATAGTCTCACTGCTCTTACAGTAAAGAGTCCATAGTCTCACTGCTCTTACAGTACAGAGTTCATAGTCTCACTGCTCTTACAGTATAGAGTCCATAGTCTCACTGCTCTTACAGTATAGAGTCCATAGTCTCACTGCTCTTACAGTATAAAGTCTATAGTCTCACTGCTCTTACAGTATAGAGTCCATAGTCTCAATGCTCTAACAGTACAGAGTCCATAGTCTCACTGCTCTTACAGTAAAGAGTCCATAGTTTCACTGCTCTTACAGTAAAGAGTCCATAGTCTCACTGCTCTTATAGTAAAGAGTCCATAGTCTCACTGCTCTTACAGTAAAGAGTCCATAGTCTCACTGCTCTTACAGTAAAAGAGTCCATAGTCTCACTGCTCTTACAGTAAAGAGTCCATAGTCTCACTGATCTTACAGTACAGAGTCCATAGTCTCACTGCTCTTACAGTAAAGAGTCCATAGTCTCACTGCTCTTACAATAAAGAGTCCATAGTCTCACTGCTCTTACAGTATAGAGTCCATAGTCTCACTGCTCTTACAGT
The DNA here is from genome assembly GCA_033119425.1 of Bufotes viridis. Classification (NCBI taxonomy): domain Eukaryota; kingdom Metazoa; phylum Chordata; class Amphibia; order Anura; family Bufonidae; genus Bufotes; species Bufotes viridis. The sequence continues at coordinate 16,223 of JAKVIS010002902.1, read as the reverse complement.
ATAGAGTCCATAGTTCTCACTGCTCTTACAGTATAGAGTCCATAGTCTCACTGCTCTTACAGTATAGAGTCCATAGTCTCACTGCTCTTATAGTAAAGAGCCCATAGTCTCATTGCTCTTACAGTAAAGAGTCCATAGTCTCACTGCTCTTACAGTAAAGAGTCCATAGTCTCACTGCTCTTACAGTACAGAGTCCATAGTCTCACTGCTCTTACAGTATAGAGTCCATAGTCTCACTGCTCTACAGTAAAGAGTCCATAGTCTCACTGCTCTACAGTATAGAGTCCATAATCTCACTGCTCTTACAGTGTAGAGTCCATAGTCTCACTGCTCCTACAGTGTAGAGTCCATAGTCTCACTGCTCTTACAGTATAGAGTCCATAGTCTCACTGCTCTTACAGTAAAGAGTCCATAGTCTCACTCGCTCTTACAGTAAAGAGTCCAGTAAGTCTCACTGCTCTTACAGTAAAGAGTCCATGAGTCTCACTGCTCTTACAGTATAGAGTCCATAGTCTCACTGCTCTTACAGTAAAGAGTCCATAGTCTTACTGCTCTTACAGTAAAGAGTCCATAGTCTCACTGCTCTTACAGTACAGAGTCCATAGTCTCACTGCTCTTACAGTACAGAGTTCATAGTCTCACTGCTCTTACAGTATAGAGTCCATAGTCTCACTGCTCTTACAGTATAGAGTCCATAGTCTCACTGCTCTTACAGTAACGAGTCCATAGTCTCACTGCTCTTATAGTATAGAGTCCATAGTCTCACTGCTCTTACAGTATAGAGTCCATAGTCTCACTGCTCTTACAGTAAAGAGTCCATAGTCTCACTGCTCTTACAGTAAAGAGTCCATAGTCTCACTGCTCTTACAGCACAGAGTTCATAGTCTCACTGCTCTTACAGTATAGAGTCCATAGTCTCACTGCTCTTACAGTAAAGAGTCCATAGTCTCACTGCTCTTACAGTATAAAGTCTATAGTCTCACTGCTCTACAGTATAGAGTCCATAGTCTCAACTGCTCTTACAGTACAGAGTCCATAGTCTCACTGTTCTTACAGTAAAGAGTCCATAGTTTCACTGCTCTTACAGTAAAGATCCATAGTCTCACTGCTCTTATAGTAAAGAGCCCATAGTCTCACTGCTCTTACAGTAAAGAGTCCATAGTCTCACTGCTCTTACAGTAAAGAGTCCATAGTCTCACTGCTCTACAGCAAAGAGTCCATAGTCTCACTGCTCTTACAGTACAGAGTCCATAGTCTCACTGCTCTTACAGTAAAGAGTCCATAGTCTCACTGCTCTTACACAAAGAGTCCATAGTCTCACTGCTCTTACAGTATAGAGTCCATAGTCTCACTGCTCTTACAGTATAGAGTCCATAGTCTCACTGCTCTTATAGTAAAGAGCCCATAGTCTCATTGCTCTTACAGTAAAGAGTCCATAGTCTCACTGCTCTTTACAGTATAGAGTCCATAGTCTCTACTGTTCTACAGCATAGAGTCCATAGTCTCACTGCTCTACAGTAAAGAGTCCATAGTCTCACTGCTCTTACAGTAAAGAGTCCATAGTCTCACTGCTCTTACAGTACAGAGTTCATAGTCTCACTGCTCTTACAGTATAGAGTCCATAGTCTCACTGCTCTTACAGTAAAGAGTCCATAGTCTCACTGCTCTTACAGTAAAGAGTCCATAGTCTCACTGCTCTATACAGTAAAGAGTCCATAGTCTCACTGCTCTTACAGTACAGAGTCCATAGTCTCACTGCTCTTACAGTATAGAGCCCATAGTCTCACTGCTCTTACAGTAAAGAGTCCATAGTCTCACTGCTCTTACAGTAAAGTCTATAGTCCTACTGCTCTTACAGTATAGAGTCCATAGTCTCAATGCTCTTACAGTACAGAGTCCATAGTCTCACTGCTCTTACAGTAAAGAGTCCATAGTTTCACTGCTCTTACAGTAAAGAGTCCATAGTCTCACTGCTCTTATAGTAAAGACCCTATAGTCTCACTGCTCTTACAGTAAAGAGTCCATAGTCTCACTGCTCTTACAGTAAAGAGTCCATAGTCTCACTGCTCTTACAGTAAAGAGTCCATAGTCTCACTGCTCTTACAGTACAGAGTCCATAGTCTCACTGCTCTTACAGTAAAGAGTCCATAGTCTCACTGCTCTTACAATAAAGAGTCCATAGTCTCACTGCTCTTACAGTATAGAGTCCATAGTCTCACTGCTCTTACAGTATAGAGTCCATAGTCTCACTGCTCTTATAGTAAAGAGCCCATAGTCTCATTGCTCTTACAGTAAAGAGTCCATAGTCTCACTGCTCTTACAGTAAAGAGTCCATAGTCTCAACTGCTCTTACAGTACAGAGTCCATAGTCTCACCTGCTCTTACAGTATAGAGTCCATAGTCTCACTGCTCTTACAGTATAGAGTCCATAGTCTCACTGCTCTTACAGTAAAGAGTCCATAGTCTCACTGCTCTTACAGTATAGGAGTCCATAGTCTCACTGCTCCTACAGTGTAGAGTCCACAGTCTCACTGCTCTTACAGTATAGAGTCCATAGTCTCACTGCTCTATAGTAAAGAGTCCATAGTCTCACTGATCTTACAGTAAAGAGTCCATAGTCTCACTGCTCTTACAGTAAAGAGTCCATAGTCTCACTGCTCTTACAGTAAAGAGTCCATAGTCTTACTGCTCTTACAGTAAAGAGTCCATAGTCTCACTGCTCTTAGTCACAGAGTCCATAGTCTCACTGCTCTACAGTACAGAGTTCATAGTCCTCACTGCTCTTACAGTATAGAGTCCATAGTCTCACTGCTCTTACAGTATAGAGTCCATAGTCTCACTGCTCTTACAGTAGCAGAGTCCATAGTCTCACTGCTTCCACAGTATAGAGTCCATAGTCTCACTGCTCTTACAGTATAGAGTCCATAGTCTCACTGCTCTTACAGTAAAGAGTCCATAGTCTCACTGCTCTTACAGTAAAGAGTCCATAGTCTCACTGCTCTTACAGTACAGAGTTCATAGTCTCACTGCTCTTACAGTATAGAGTCCATAGTCTCACTGCTCTTACAGTAAAGAGTCCATAGTCTCACTGCTCTTACAGTATAAAGTCTATAGTCTCACTGCTCTACAGTATAGAGTCCATAGTCTCATTGCTCTTACAGTACAGAGTCTATAGTCTCACTGCTCTTACAGTAAGAGTCCATAGTTTCACTGCTCTTACAGTAAAGAGTCCATAGTCTCACTGTTCTTATAGTAAAGAGCCCATAGTCTCACTGCTCTTACAGTAAAGAGTCCATAGTCTCACCTCGTTCTTACAGTAAAGAGTCCATAGTCTCATACTGCTCTTACAGTAAAGAGAGTCCATAGTCTCACTGCTCTTACAGTACAGAGTCCATAGTCTCACTGCTCTACAGTAAAGAGTCCATAGTCTCACTGTTTTACAATAAAGAGTCCATGGTCTCACTCGCTTCTTACAGTATAGAGTCCATAGTCTCACTGCTCTTACAGTATAGAGTCCATAGCCTCACTGCTCTTAAAGTAAAGAGCCCATAGTCTCACTGCTCTTACAGTAAAGAGTCCATAGTCTAACTGCTCTTACAGTAAAGAGTCCATAGTCTCACTGCTCTTACAGTACAGAGTCCATAGTCTCACTGCTCTTACAGTATAGAGTCCATAGTCTCACTGCTTTTACAGTATATAGTCCATAGTTTCACTGCTCTTACAGTATAGAGTCCATAGTCTCACTGCTCTTACAGTAAAGAGTCCATAGTCTCATCTGCTCTTACAGTATAGAGTCCTATAATCTCACTGCTCTTACAGTGTAGAGTCCATAGTCTCACTGCTCCTACAGTGTAGGAGTCCATAGTCTCACTGCTCTTACAGTATAGAGTCCATAGTCTCACTGCTCTTACAGTAAAGAGTCCATAGTCTCACTGCTCTTACAGTAAAAGAGTCCATATAGTCTCACTGCTCTTCACAGTAAAGAGTCCATAGTCTTCACTGCTCTTACAGTATAGATTCCATAGTCTCACTGCTCTTACAGTAAAGAGTCCATAGTCTTACTGCTCTTACAGTAAAGAGTCCATAGTCTCACTGCGTCTTACAGTACAGAGTCCATAGTCTCACTGCTCTTACAGTACAGAGTTCATAGTCTCACTGCTCTTACAGTATAGAGTCCATAGTCTCACTCTGCTCTTTACAGTATAGAGTCCATAGTCTCACTGCTCTTACAGTATACGAGTCCATAGTCTCACTGCTCTTACAGTATAGAGTCCATAGTCTCACTGCTCTTACAGTATAGAGTCCATAGTCTCACTGCTCTTACAGTAAAGAGTCCATAGTCTCACTGCTCTTACAGTACAGAGTCCATAGTCTCACTGTTCTTACAGTAAGAGTCCATAGTCTCACTGCTCTTACAGTAAAGAGTCCATAGTCTCACTGCTCTTACAGTAAAGAGTCCATAGTCTCACTGCTCTTACAGTAAAGAGTCCATAGTCTCACTGCTCTTACAGTAAAGAGTCCATAGTCTCACTGCTCTTACAGTAGAAGAGTCCATAGTCTCACTGCTCTTACAGTATAGAGTCCATAGTCTCACTGCTCTTACAGTATAGAGTCCATAGTCTCACTGCTCTTACAGTAAAGAGTCCATAGTCTCACTGCTCTTACAGTATAGAGTCCATAGTCTCACTGCTCTTACAGTAATGAGAGTCCATAGTCTCACTGCTCTTACAGTATAGAGCCCATAGTCTCACTGCTCTTACAGTAAAGAGTCCATAGTCTCACTGCTCTTACAGTAAAGAGTCCATAGTCTCACTGCTCTTACAGCAAGAGTCCATAGTCTCACTGCTCTACAGTATAGAGTCCATAGTCTCACTGCTCTTACAGTAAAGAGTCCATAGTCTCACTGCTCTTACAGTACAGAGTCCATAGTCTCACTGCTCTTACAGTAAAGAGTCCATAGTCTCACTGCTCTTACAGTAAAGAGTCCATAGTCTCACTGCTCTTACAGTAAAGAGTCCATAGTCTCACTGCTCTTACAGTATAGAGTCCATAGTCTCACTGCTCTTACAGTATAGAGTCCATAGTCTCACTGCTCTTACAGTAAAGAGTCCATAGTCTCACTGCTCTTACAGTATAGAGTCCATAGTCTCACTGCTCTTACAGTATAGAGTCCATAGTCTCACTGCTCTTACAGTATAGAGTCCATAGTCTCACTGCTCTTACAGTAAAGAGTCCATAGTCTCACTGCTCTTACAGTAAAGAGTCCATAGTCTCACTGCTCTTACAGTACAGAGTCCATAGTCTCGCTGCTCTTACAGTATAGAGTCCATAGTCTCACTGCTCTTACAGTATAGAGTCCATAGTCTCACTGCTCTACAGTAAAGAGTCCATAGTCTCACTGCTCTTACAGTACAGAGTCCATAGTCTCACTGCTCTTACAGTATAGAGTCCATAGTCTCACTGTTCTTACAGTAAAGAGTCCATAGTCTCACTGCTCTTACAGTATAGAGTCCATAGTCTCACTGCTCTTACAGTAAAGAGTCCATAGTCTCACTGCTCTTATAGTAAAGAGTCCATAGTCTCACTGCTCTTACAGTATAGAGTCCATAGTCTCACTGCTCTTACAGTATAGAGTCCATAGTCTCACTGCTCTTACAGTAAAGAGTCCATAGTCTCACTGCTCTTACAGTATAGAGTCCATAGTCTCACTGCTCTACAGTATAGAGTCCATAGTCTCACTGCTCTTACAGTATAGAGTCCATAGTCTCACTGCTCTTACAGTATAAGAGTCCATAGTCTCACTGCTCTTACAGTATAGAGTCCATAGTCTCACTGCTCTTACAGTATAGAGTCCATAGTCTCACTGCTCTTACAGTATAGAGTCCATAGTCTCACTGCTCTTACAGTACAGAGTCCATAGTCTCACTGCTCTTACAGTAAAGAGTCCATAGTCTCACTGCTCTTACAGTATAGAGTCCATAGTCTCACTGCTCTTACAGTAAAGAGTCCATAGTCTCACTGCTCTTACAGTAAGAGTCCATAGTCTCACTGCTCTTACAGTACGGAGTCAATAGTCTCACTGCTCTTACAGTAAAGAGTCCATAGTCTCACTGCTCTTACAGTAAAGAGTCCATAGTCTCACTGCTCTTACAGTAAAGAGTCCATAGTCTCACTGCTCTTACAGTATAGAGTCCATAGTCTCACTGCTCTTACAGTATAGAGTCCATAGTCTCACTGCTCTTACAGTAAAGAGTCCATAGTCTCACTGCTCTTACAGTATAGAGTCCATAGTCTTACTGCTCTTACAGTATAGAGTCCATAGTCTCACTGCTCTTACAGTAGAGTCCATAGTCTCACTGCTCTTACAGTAAAGAGTCCATAGTCTCACTGCTCTTACAGTATAGAGTCCATAGTCTCACTGCTCTTACAGTACAGAGTCCATAGTCTCGCTGCTCTTACAGTATAGAGTCCATAGTCTCACTGCTCTTACAGTATAGAGTCCATAGTCTCACTGCTCTTACAGATAGAGTCCATAGTCTCACTGCTATTACAGTACAGAGTCCATAGTCTCACTGCTCTTACAGTATAGAGTCCATAGTCTCACTGCTCTTACAGTAAAGAGTCCATAGTCTCACTGCTCTTACAGTATAGAGTCCATAGTCTCACTGCTCTTACAGTAAAGAGTCCATAGTCTCACTGCTCTTACAGTAAAGAGTCCATCGTCTATGTTTCGTGTAGAAACCTGTCCTTCATAGAGTCCATAGTCTCACTGCTCTTACAGTAAAGAGTCCATAGTCTCGCTGCTCTTACAGTATAGAGTCCATAGTCTCACTGCTCTTACAGTATAGAGTCCATAGTCTCACTGCTCTTACAGTATAGAGTCCATAGTCTCACTGCTCTTACAGTATAGAGTCCATAGTCTCACTGCTCTTACAGTATACAGTCCATAGTCTCACTGCTCTTACAGTAAAGAGTCCATAGTCTCACTGCTCTTACAGTAAAGAGTCCATAGTCTCACTGCTCTTACAGTACAGAGTCCATAGTCTCGCTGCTCTTACAGTATAGAGTCCATAGTCTCACTGCTCTTACAGTATAGAGTCCATAGTCTCACTGCTCTTACAGTATAGAGTCCATAGTCTCACTGCTCTTACAGTAGAGTCCATAGTCTCACTGCTATTACAGTACAGAGTCCATAGTCTCACTGCTCTTACAGTATGGAGTCCATAGTCTCACTGCTCTTACAGTAAAGAGTCCATAGTCTCACTGCTCTTACATTATAAAGTCAATAGTCTCACTGCTCTTACAGTAAAGAGTCCATAGTCTCACTGCTCTTACATTATAGAGTCAATAGTCTCACTGCTCTTACAGTAAAGAGTCCATAGTCTCACTGCTCTTACAGTATAGAGTCCATAGTCTCACGGCTCTTACAGTATAGAGTCCATAGTCTCACTGCTCTTACAGTAAAGAGTCCATAGTCTCACTGCTATTACAGTAGAGTCCATAGTATCACTGCTCTTACAGTATAGAGTCCATAGTCTCACTGCTCTTACAGTATAGAGTCCATAGTCTCACTGCTCTTACAGTAAAGAGTCCATAGTCTCACTGCTCTTACAGTAAAGAGTCCATAGTCTCACTGCTCTTACAGTATAGAGTCCATAGTCTCACTGCTCTTACAGTATAGAGTCCATAGTCTCACTGCTCTTACAGTACAGAGTCCATAGTCTCACTGCTATTACAGTACAGAGTCCATAGTCTCACTGCTCTTACAGTATAGAGTCTATAGTCTCACTGCTCTTACCGTAAAGAGTCCATAGTCTCACTGCTCTTACAGTGAAGAATCCTCTTCTATGTTTGTGTAGAAACCTTCCTTCCTCCAGACGCAGAGGATGTCCCCTCGTCACAGTCCTGGGGATAAATAGATGATGGGAGTGATCTCTGTACTGACCCCTGATATATTTATACATAGTTAATAACACTAATTTTGATAATCTTTCTGGGACCTGATCGGTTACCATGGCAGCCACGATGCTACTGAAGCCCTGGTTGCCATGTTTAGCTCCCTGCTGCTGTGTGTTCTATGTACAGGGCAGCAAAGTCCTAGTCACCCTAATAGAGCTCTATTGCCCCTGGGCCCCGAGTCCTTAGGGAGCCCCTAAGCCCACCACCCACCCGACACCGGTGCTGGGCTGGCCCGCAAGTAACTACAAAGTCTACAATATTAGGGGGCCCACGATCGCTCTGAGCCCTCTCTGCCTATTTAAGAGAGCAGCAGAGGCTGACTGAGCGGTTGGGCTCTTCGGACATGGTCCGAGGGCCCAGCCGGGAAGGGGGCCCGCAGCGGCAGGGCACAGGGAGATGAGCGCTTCATTGTGGAAGCCGTTCATCTCCATAGTCATCTGTCATCGCCATCCTCAGGACAGCAATATAGATGGCGGTGCTGTGGGGCAGGGAGAGGCGTCCCTTCCCTGTTCCTCTGATAGGCTGCCAGCACAAGGCCCGCAGCCTATCAGAGGCCGGTGCAGGCGGCGCGATCACGCCATCCCGCCACCTGATCCGCACAGCGCGGACACAAGCCGGAAGAGGCCTGCATCACATCGCTGCCATGGAGGTAGTAAAGTGTTTATTTTTTTTATACGGGACTATACTTGTTACTGGCACATGGGGTGGGGGGTTAAAGAGGCACTTGTTACTGGCACATGGGGTGGGGAGTTAAAGAGGCACTTGTTACTGGCACATGGGGTGGGGAGTTAAAGAGGCACTTGTTACTGACACATGGGGTGGGGGTTAAAGAGGCACTTGTTACTGGCACATGGGGTGGGGGTTTAAAGAGGCACTTGTTACTGGCACATGGGGTGGGGGTTAAAGAGGCACTTGTTACTGGTACATGGGGTGGGGGTTTAAAGAGGCACTTGTTAATGGCACATGGGGGGGTTAAGAGGCACTTGTTACTGGCACATGGGTGGGGTTAAAGAAGCACATGTTAGTGGCACATGGGGTGGGGGTTAAAGAGGCACTTGTTACTGGCACGTGGGGGGGGTTAAAGAGGCACTTGTTACTGGCACGTGGGGGGTTAAAGAGGCACTTGTTACTGGCACATGGGGTGGGGGTTTAAAGAGGCACTTGTTACTGGCACATGGGGTGGGGGTTTAAAGAGGCACTTGTTACTGGCACGTGGGGGGGGTTAAAGAGGCACTTGTTACTGGCACATGGGGGAGAGGCACTTGTTACTGGCACATGGGGGTTAAAGAGGCGCTTGTTACTGGCACATGGGGTGGGGGGTTAAAGAGGCACTTGTTACTGGCACATGGGGTGGGTGGGGGTTAAAGAGGCACTTGTTACTGTCACATGGGGTGTGGGGTTAAAGAGGCACTTGTTACTGGCACATGGGGTGGGGGTTAAGAAGCACTTGTTACTGGCACATCGGGGAAAGTAAAGGCACTTGTTACTGGCATATGGGTGGGGGAGAGAGCCCTTGTTACTGGCACATGGGGGGAGAGGCACTTGTTACTGGCACATGGGGGGAGAGGCACTTGTTACTGGTATATGGGGGGCAGGAGAAAGGCACTAGTTACTGGCACATTATTGGGGGCACTATGGAGGCACTTCTTACTGGCACATTATTGAAGGGCACTATGGGGGCACTTCTTACTGGCACATGGGGGAAGAGAGGCACTTCTTACTGGCACATTATTGGGGGGCACTATGGGGTCTTCTACTGAGGCCACAAAGAAGGGGTATTTTATATGGGGCACTATCTGTGTGGTACTAGTATTATCAGGGGTATTATCTGCAGTATAGTATTGGGGGTAGTAGAATGATTTGTCCAGAAGATGGGAGGATGATGGAAAAGTAGTAAACTAAGATTTCTTTTGTTGTCAAACTGCAGAGACGGAAAATGGCGACAAAATGTTGGTCTGGTCTGAAAGTAGAAGACGAGGACAGAGAACATCTACATCAGAGGAGACGTCGCTGGATGTAAGAGGTAGGAGGCGCTGTATTACCCTGGATGTAAGAGGTACGGGCGCTGTATGACCCTGGATGTAAGAGGTATGGGGCGCTGTATGACCCTGGATGTAAGAGGTATGAGGCGCTGTATTACCCTGGATGTAAGAGGTATGGGGCGCTGTATTACCCTGGATGTAAGAGGTATGGGGCGCTGTATTACCCTGGATGTAAGAGGTATGAGGCGCTGTATTACCCTGGATGTAAGAGGTATGGGGCGCTGTATGACCCTGGATGTAAGAGGTATGAGGCGCTGTATTACCCTGGATGTAAGAGGTATGGGGCACTGTATTACCCTGGATGTAAGAGGTATGGGGCAGTGTATTACCCTGGATGTAAGAGGTATGAGGCGCTGTATGACCCTGGATGTAAGAGGTATGGGGCACTGTATTACCCTGGATGTAAGAGGTAGGAGGCGCTGTATGACCCTGGATGTAAGAGGTATGGGGCGCTGTATGACCCTGGATGTAAGAGGTATGAGGCTCTGTATTACCCTGGATGTAAGAGGTATGGGGCGCTGTATTACCCTGGATGTAAGAGGTATGGGGCTCTGTATTACCCTGGATGTAAAAGGTATGGGGCGCTGTATTACCCTGGATGTAAGAGGTAGGGGCGCTGTATGACCCTGGATGTAAGAGGTATGGGCGCTGTATTACCCTGGATGTAAGAGGTAGGAGGCGCTGTATGACCCTGGATGTAAGAGGTATGCGGCGCTGTATTACCCTGGATGTGAGAGGTATGAGGCGCTGTATGACCCTGGATGTAAGAGGTATGGGGCACTGTATTACCCTGGATGTAAGAGGTATGTGGCGCTGTATGACCCTGGATGTAAGACAGGGGTCCTCAAACTACGGCCCGCGGGCCACATGCGGCCCGCCGAGGAAACTGATCCGGCCCGCTCGGGTGTTTCTCACGGCTCGGCAGGGTGCTGCCAACCCCTACCAGCAGAGACACGAGGGGCTGCGGCGGACGAAGAGAGGGACTGACAGTGTAGTGCGGCCGAGCTCTGTCTGGTCAGCGGTACAGGAACTTTTGTTTCCTGTATCCTGTACCCGGCCGGACTGACAGGAAGTCCTCACTTACTGTGCGCTTTCTATCAGTCGGCCGGGTACAGGAAACAAATGCTCCTGCACCGCGGACCTCACAGAGCTCGGCCACGCTACACTAGGGAAGAGGTGAGTAATTTATGAGCTGTGTGACAAGGTGATGAGGAGGGGTGCTAAGAAAAAGAGTGACAGAAGGAGGGGGAGTGACAACGGAGGGGCTGAGAAAAAGTGACAAGGAGGGAGCGGGCCTGAAAAATGAAAGTGACAAGGGAGGGGCTGAGAAATGACAGTGACAAGGGAGGGTCTGAGAAATGAGAGTGACAAGGGAGGGAGGGGCCTGAGAAATGAGAGTGACAAGGCAGGGGTCTGAGAAATTAGAGTGACAAGGGAGGGGGCTGAGAAATGAGAGTGACAAGGCAGGGAGGCTGAGAAATGAGAGTGACAAGGGAGGGGGAATGAGAGTGACAAGGGGGGAAGGGTCTGAGAAATGAGAGTGACAAGGGAGGGTCTGAGAAATGGGCCGAGAAATAAGAGTGACAAGGGAGGAGGGCCGAGAAATGAGAGTGACAAGGGAGGGGTCTGAGAATGAGCGTGACAAGGGAGGGGCTGAGAAATGAGAGTGACAAGGGAGGAGGGCCGAGAAATGAGAGTGACAAGGGAGGGGGCTGAGAAATGAGAGTGACAAGGAGGAGGGCCGAGAAATGAGAGTGACAAGGGAGGGGTCTGAGAAATGAGCGTGACAAGGGAGGGGCTGAGAAATGAGAGTGACAAGGGAGGGGTGCTGAGAAATATGAGTGACAAAGGAGGGGTCTGAGAAATGACAGTGACAAGGGAGGGAGGGCCTGAGAAATGAGAGTGACAAGGGAGGGGTCTGAGAAATGAGAGTGACAAGGCAGGGAGGCTGAGAAATGAGAGTGACAAGGGATGTGGGAATGAGAGTGACAAGGGAGGGAAGGGGTCTGAGAAATGAGAGTGACAAGGGAGGGGTCTGAGAAATGAGAGTGACAAGGGAGGGTCTGAGAAATGAGAGTGACAAGGGAGGGGTCTGAGAAATGAGAGTGACAAGGAGGGGGCTGAGAAATGAGAGTGACAAGGGAGGAGGGCCGAGAAATGAGAGTGACAAGGCAGGGAGGCTGAGAAATGATAGTGACAAGGCAGGGAGGCTGAGAAATGAGAGTGACAAGGGAAGGGGCTGAGAAATATGAGTGACAAAGGGAGGGTCTGAGAAATGACAGTGACAAGGGAGGGGGCTGAGAAATATGAGTGACAAAGGAGGGGTCTGAGAAATGAGAGTGACAAAGGAGGGTCTGAGAAATGAGAGTGACAAGGGAGGGGGCTGAGAAATGAGAGTGACAAGGCAGGAGGCTGAGAAATGAGAGTGACAAGGCAGGGAGGCTGAGAAATGAGAGTGACAAGGGAGGGGGAATGAGAGTGACAAGGGAGGGAGGGGCCTGAGAAATGAGAGTGACAAAGGAGGGTCTGAGAAATGAGAGTGACAAGGGAGGGGGAAATGAGAGTGACAAGGGAGGAGGGCCTGAGAAATGAGAGTGACAAAGGAGGGTCTGAGAAATGAGAGTGACAAAGGAGGGTCTTGAGAAATGAGAGTGACAAGGCAGGGAGGCTGAGAAATGAGAGTGACGAGGGAGGGGCTGAGAAATGAGAGTGACAAGGGAGGGGAAATGATTCCCATTGAAATACTGGTAAATATATACAATTACTTATAGTTAAACTATAGTCTGGCCCTCCAACGGTCTGAGGGACCGTGAACTGGCCCCCTGTTTAAAAAGTTTGAGGACCCCTGATGTAAGAGGTAAGAGGCGCTGAATGACCCTGTATGACCCTGGATGTAAGAGGTATGAGGCGCTGTATTACCCTGGATGTAAGAGATATGAGGCGCTGTATGAACCTGGATGTAAGAGATATGAAGCGCTGTATTACCCTGGATGTAAGAGATATGGGGCGCTGTATGAACCTGGATGTAAGAGATATGAGGCGCTGTATTACCCTGGATGTAAGAGGTATGGAGCGCTGTATTACCCTGGATGTAAGAGGTATGGGGCGCTGTATGACCCTGGATGTAAGAGGTATGGGGCACTGTATTACCCTGGATGTAAGAGGTATGGGGTGCTGTATTACCCTGGATGTAAGAGGTATGGGCGCTGTATTACCCTGGATATAAGAGGTATGGGCGCTGTATGACCCTGGATGTAAGAGGTATGGGGCGCTGTATTACCCTGTATGTATGAGGTATGGGGCGCTGTATGACCCTGGATGTAAGAGGTATGAGGCGCTGTATTACCCTGGATGTAAGAGGTATGAGGCGCTGTATTACCCTGTATGTAAGAGGTATGGGCGCTGTATTACCCTGGATCTAAGAAGTATGGTGCGCTGTATGACCCTGGATGTAAGAGGTAGGAGGCGCTGTATGACCCTGGATGTAAGTGGTATGAGGCGCTGTATGACCCTGGATGTAAGAGGTAGGAGGCGCTGTATGACCCTGGATGTAAGAGGTAGGAGGCACTGTATTACCCTGGATGTAAGAGGCAGGAGGCGCTGTATGACCCTGGATGTAAGAGGTATGGGGCACTGTATGACCCTGGATGTAAGAGGTATGAGGCGCTGTATTACCCTGGATGTAAGAGGTAGGAGGCGCTGTATTACCCTGGATGTAAGAGGTATGGGGAGCTGTATGACCCTGGATGTAAGAGGTATGGGGCGCTGTATTACCCTGTATGTAAGAGGTATGGGCGCTGTATGACCCTGGATGTAAGAGGTAGGAGGCGCTGTATGACCCTGGATGTAAGAGGTAGGAGGTGCTGTATGACCCTGGATGTAAGAGGTATGGGGCGCTGTATTTCTGTATACTGCCATGGAGGGTGGGGGATGATGTGATATGGGGCGGGGGGCCCTTATTGTTTTTCGCCCCAGGGCCCCATTTGACCTAGAACCGGCCCTGAATATATATAATGGCATCTATTCATTTAACAGCAGATTTGTGTAGGATTTTTTTTTCTAAAATGAAAATGCACAGAATATCGGTATAAATTATTGGCTATCGGCCTGAAAGTTCACAGGTTATCGGTATCGGCTCTAAAAATCTATGTCGGTCGATTCCTAGTATATATACAGTATACAGTCCTCTGTAGTATATACACAGTATACTGTCCTCTCTAGTATATATATACAGTATACTGTCCTCTGTAGTGTATATACAGTATACTGTCCTCTGTAGTATATATATACAGTATACTGTCCTCTGTAGTATATATACAGTATACAGTCCTCTGTAGTATATACACAGTATACTGTCCTCTGTAGTATATATACAGTATACTGTCCTCTGTAGTATATATACAGTATACAGTCCTCTGTAGTATATACACAGTATACTGTCCTCTGTAGTATATATACAGTACACTGTCCTCTGTAGTATATATACCGTATACTGTCCTCTGTAGTATATATACAGTATACAGTCCTCTGTAGTATATATATACAGCATACTGTCCTCTCTAGTATATATATACAGTATACTGTCCTCTGTAGTATCTATACAGTATACTGTCCTCTGTAGTATATATACAGTATACTGTCCTCTGTAGTATCTATACAGTATACTGTCCTCTGTAGTATATATACAGTATACTGTCCTCTGTAGTATCTATACAGTATACTGTCCTCTGTAGTATATATACAGTATACTGTCCTCTGTAGTATCTATACAGTATACTGTCCTCTGTAGTATATATACAGTATTACTGTCCTCTGTAGTATATATACAGTATACTGTCCTCTGTAGTATATATACAGTATACTGTCCTCTGTAGTATATATATATATATATACAGTATACTATCCTCTGTAGTATATATATACAGTACACTGTCCTCTGTAGTATATATATACAGTATACTGTGCTCTGTAGTATATATATACAGTACACTGTCCTCTGTAGTATATATACAGTATACTGTCCTCTGTAGTATATATATACAGTATACTATCCTCTGTAGTATATATATACAGTACACTGTCCTCTGTAGTATATATATACAGTATACTGTGCTCTGTAGTATATATACAGTACACTGTCCTCTGTAGTATATATATACAGTATACTGTCCTCTGTAGTATATATATACAGTATACTGTCCTTTGTAGTATATATATAGTATACTGTCCTCTGTAGTATATATACAGTATACTGTCCTCTGTAGTATATATATACAGTATACTGTCCTCTGTAGTATATATACAGTACACTGTCCTCTGTAGTATATATATACAGTACACTGTCCTCTGTAGTATATATACAGTATACTGTCCTCTGTAGTATATATACAGTACATTGTCCTCTGTAGTATATATATATATATACAGTATACTGTCCTCTGTAGTATATATACAGTACACTGTCCTCTGTAGTATATATATACAGTATACTGTCCTCTGTAGTATATATACAGTATACTGTCCTCTGTAGTATATATATACAGTATACTGTCCTCTGTAGTATATATACAGTACACTGTCCTCTGTAGTATATATATACAGTACACTGTCCTCTGTAGTATATATACAGTATACTGTCCTCTGTAGTATATATACAGTACACTGTCCTCTGTAGTATATATATACAGTATACTGTCCTCTGTAGTATATATACAGTATACTGGCCTCTGTAGTATATATACAGTATACTGTCCTCTGTAGTATATATACAGTATACTGTCCTCTGTAGTATATATACAGTATACTCTCCTCTGTAGTATATATATACAGTATACTGTCCTCTGTAGTATATATACAGTATACTGTCCTCTGTAGTATATATATATATATATATATATATATATATATATATTCCAATAAGATCAGGCAGCACTCCACTTCAACACACGGTGCACGCGTCCGCTCGTGTCCAAGAGCCGCATATATTCATAGAAAGAACAGCACTCTTCCAAACGTAAAAAAGCGGTGATTTATTCAGCACATGTGACAGCAACGTTTCAGCTCTTTCACAGAGCCATTATCAAGCTGTTGATAATGGCTCTGTGAGAGAGCTGGAAACGTTGCTGTCACATGTGCTGAATAAATCACTGCTTTTTACGCTTGGAAGAGTGCTGCGTTTCTTTTCTATGAATATATATATATATATATATATATATATATATA
>JAKVIS010002901.1:0-19845 GCA_033119425.1 Bufotes viridis | reverse complement strand
GGATATCTGGCTTTCATTGTGTTGTAGACCCATAACTGGGGCTCCACATTTATTTTGCATATTCCCTTTTCCCAGGGAACTTTGCACTTCGGATTGCTGTGTTGAGACTCTTAAGTGAGGCTCTGCTGGTGTTTTTGTAGCTGGTCTCCCTGAGGAGATCAGCTATTGTTGTGTTTGGGTGGTCTCCGAGGCATTGCTCCAGGTTAGCCAGAATCCTACTGCGCACTGATGAGGGGCAACACCCCGAAACAGCTGTCTGTGGATGGATAACTGGCTTAGGTTTTCCCCGTCACATCCTTATAGCTTGTAAAAAAGCGGATCTTGACATAGGGGCCACTTAATATTGTGGATTTGGTGATCTCTGTAATGGAGACACCCCTTTGCTTGGTTTTCCTTCCTTTGAGGGATATCTGGCTTTCATTGTGTTGTAGACCCATAACTGGGGCTCCAAATTTATTTTGCATATTCCCTTTTCCCAGGGAACTTTGCACTTCGGATTGCTGTGTTGAGACTCTTAAGTGAGGCTCTGCGGTTTTTTGTAGCTGGTCTCCCTGAGGAGATCAGCTATTGTTGTGTTTGGGTGGTCTCCGAGGCATTGCTCCCGATTAGCCAGAATCCTACTCCGCACTGATGAGGGGCAACACCCGAAACAGCTGTCTGTGGATGGATAACTGGCTTAGGTTTTCCCCGTCACATCCTTAAAGCTTGTAAAAAAGCGGGATCTTGACATAGTGGCCACTTAATATGGTGGATTTGGTGATCTCTGTAATGGAGACACCATTTTGCTTGGTTTTCCTTCCTTTGAGGGATATCTGGCTTTCATTGTGTTGTAGACCCATAACTGGGGCTCCACATTTATTTTGCATATTCCCTTTTCCCAGGGAACTTTGCACTTCGGATTGCTGTGTTGAGACTCTTAAGTGAGGCTCCGCTGGTGTTTTTGTAGCTGGTCTCCTGAGGAGATCAGCTATTGTTGTGTTTGGGTGGTCTCCGAGGCATTGCTCCCGGTTAGCCAGAATCCTACTCCGCACTGATGAGGGGCAACACCCGAAACAGCTGTCTGTGGATGGATAACTGGCTTAGGTTTTCCCTGTCACATCCTTAAAGCTTGTAAAAAAGCGGGATCTTGACATAGGGGCCACTTAATATGGTGGATTTGGTGATCTCTGTAATGGAGACACCCCTTTGCTTGGTTTTCCTTCCTTTGAGGGATATCTGGCTTTCATTGTGTTGTAGACCCATAACTGGGGCTCCACATTTATTTTGCATATTCCCTTTTCCCAGGGAACTTTGCACTTCGGATTGCTGTGTTGAGACTCTTAAGTGAGGCTCTGCGGTGTTTTGTAGCTGGTCTCCCTGAGGAGATCAGCTATTGTTGTGTTTGGGTGGTCTCCGAGGCATTGCTCCCGGTTAGCCAGAATCCTACTCCGCACTGATGAGGGGCAACACCCGAAACAGCTGTCTGTGGATGGATAACTGGCTTAGGTTTTCCCCGTCACATCCTTAAAGCTTGTAAAAAAGCGGGATCTTGACATAGGGGCCACTTAATATGGTGGATTTGGTGATCTCTGTAATGGAGACACCATTTTGCTTGGTTTTCCTTCCTTTGAGGGATATCTGGCTTTCATTGTGTTGTAGACCCATAACTGGGGCTCCACATTTATTTTGCATATTCCCTTTTCCCAGGGAACTTTGCACTTCGGATTGCTGTGTTGAGACTCTTAAGTGAGGCTCCGTGGTGTTTTTTGTAGCTGGTCTCCCTGAGGAGATCAGCTATTGTTGTGTTTGGGTGGTCTCCGAGGCATTGCTCCCGGTTAGCCAGAATCCTACTCCGCACTGATGAGGGGCAACACCTCGAAACAGCTGTCTGTGGATGGATAACTGGCTTAGGTTTTCCCGTCACATCCTTAAAGCTTGTAAAAAAGCGGGATCTTGACATAGGGGCCACTTAATATGGTGGATTTGGTGATCTCTGTAATGGAGACACCCCTTTGCTTGGTTTTCCTTCCTTTGAGGGATATCTGGCTTTCATTGTGTTGTAGACCCATAACTGGGGCTCCAAATTTATTTTGCATATTCCCTTTTCCCAGGGAACTTTGCACTTCGGATTGCTGTGTTGAGACTCTTAAGTGAGGCTCCGCGGTGTTTTTTGTAGCTGGTCTCCTGAGGAGATCAGCTATTGTTGTGTTTGGGTGGTCTCCGAGGCATTGCTCCTGGTTAGCCAGAATCCTACTCCGCACTGATGAGGGGCAACACCTCGAAACAGCTGTCTGTGGATGGATAACTGGCTTAGGTTTTCCCTGTCACATCCTTAAAGCTTGTAAAAAGCGGGATCTTGACATAGGGGCCACTTAATATGGTGGATTTGGTGATCTCTGTAATGGAGACACCATTTTGCTTGGTTTTCCTACCTTTGAGGGATATCTGGCTTTCATTGTGTTGTAGACCCATAACTGGGGCTCCACATTTATTTTGCATATTCCCTTTTCCCAGGGAACTTTGCACTTCGGATTGCTGTGTTGAGACTCTTAAGTGAGGCTCCGCTGTGTTTTTTGTAGCTGGTCTCCCTGAGGAGATCAGCTATTGTTGTGTTTGGGTGGTCTCCGAGGCATTGCTCCAGGTTAGCCAGAATCCTACTGCGCACTGATGAGGGGCAACACCTCGAAACAGCTGTCTGTGGATGGATAACTGGCTTAGGTTTTCCCTGTCACATCCTTATAGCTTGTAAAAAAGCGGGATCTTGACATAGGGGCCACTTAATATTGTGGATTTGGTGATCTCTGTAATGGAGACACCCCTTGCTTGGTTTTCCTTCCTTTGAGGGATATCTGGCTTTCATTGTGTTGTAGACCCATAACTGGGGCTCCAAATTTATTTTGCATATTCCCTTTTCCCAGGGAACTTTGCACTTCGGATTGCTGTGTTGAGACTCTTAAGTGAGGCTCCGCAGTGTTTTTGTAGCTGGTCTCCCTGAGGTGATCAGCTATTGTTGTGTTTGGGTGGTCTCCGAGGCATTGCTCCCGATTAGCCAGAATCCTACTCCGCACTGATGAGGGGCAACACCTCGAAACAGCTGTCTGTGGATGGATAACTGGCTTAGGTTTTCCCCGTCACATCCTTAAAGCTTGTAAAAAGCGGGATCTTGACATAGGGGCCACTTAATATGGTGGATTTGGTGATCTCTGTAATGGAGACACCATTTTGCTTGGTTTTCCTTCCTTTGAGGGATATCTGGCTTTCATTGTGTTGTAGACCCATAACTGGGGCTCCACATTTATTTTGCATATTCCCTTTTCCCAGGGAACTTTGCACTTCGGATTGCTGTGTTGAGACTCTTAAGTGAGGCTCCGCAGTGTTTTTTGTAGCTGGTCTCCCTGAGGAGATCAGCTATTGTTGTGTTTGGGTGGTCTCCGAGGCATTGCTCCCGCTTAGCCAGAATCCTACTCCGCACTGATGAGGGGCAACACCCCGAATCAGCTGTCTGTGGATGGATAACTGGTTTAGGTTTTTCCTGTCACATCCTTCAAGCTTGTAAAAAAAGCGGGATCTTGACATAGGGGCCACTTAATATGGTGGATTTGATGATCTCTGTAATGGAGACACCACTTTCCTTGGTTTTCCTTCCTTTGAGGGATATCTGGCTTTCATTGTGTTGTAGACCCATAACTGGGGCTCCACATTTATTTTGCATATTCTCTTTTCCCAGGGAATTTTGCACTTCGGATTGCTGTGCTGAGACTCTTAAGTGTGGCTCCGTGGTGTTTTTTATAGCTGGTCTCCCTGAGGAGATCAGCTATTGTTGTTTTTGGGTGGTCTCCGAGGCATTGCTCCCGGTTAGCCAGAATCCTACTCTGCACTGATGAGGGGCAACACCCCGAAACAGCTATCTGTGGATTGATAATTGGGTTAGGTTTTCCCCGTCACATCCTTAAAGCTTGTAAAAAAAAGCGGGATCTTGACATAGGGGCCACTTATTATGGTGGATTTGGTGATCTCTGTAATGGAGACACCCCTTTGCTTGGTTTTCCTTCCTTTGAGGGATATCTGGCTTTCATTGTGTTGTAGACCCATAACTGGGGCTCCACATTTATTTTGCATATTCCCTTTTCCCAGGGAACTTTGCACTTCGGATTGCTGTGTTGAGACTCTTAAGTGAGGCTCCGCTGTGTTTTTGTAGCTGGTCTCCTGAGGAGATCAGCTATTGTTGTGTTTGGGTGGTCTCCGAGGCATTGCTCCCGATTAGCCAGAATCCTACTCCGCACTGATGAGGGGCAACACCTCGAAACAGCTGTCTGTGGATGGATAACTGGCTTAGGTTTTCCCCATCACATCCTTAAAGCTTGTAAAAAAGCGGGATCTTGACATAGGGGCCACTTAATATGTTGGATTTGGTGATCTCTGTAAAGGAGACACCACTTTCCTTGGTTTTCCTTCCTTTGAGGGATATCTGGCTTTCATTGTGTTGTAGACCCATAACTGGGGCTCCACATTTATTTTGCATATTCCCTTTTCCCAGGGAACTTTGCACTTCGGATTGCTGTGTTGAGACTCTTAAGTGAGGCTCTGCAGTTTTTTTGTAGCTGGTCTCCCTGAGGAGATCAGCTGTTGTTGTGTTTGGGTGGTCTCCGAGGTATTGCTCCAGGTTAGCCAGAATCCTACTCCGCACTGATGAGGGGCAACACCCCGAAACAGCTGTCTGTGGATGGATAACTGGCTTAGGTTTTCCCCGTCACATCCTTATAGCTTGTAAAAAAAGTAGGATCTTGACATAGTGGCCACTTAATATTGTGGATTTGGTGATCTCTGTAATGGAGACACCCCTTTGCTTGGTTTTCCTTCCTTTGAGGGATATCTGGCTTTGATTGTGTTGTAGACCCATAACTGGGGCTCCACATTTATTTTGCATATTCCCTTTACCCAGTGAACTTTGCACTTCGGATTGCTGTGTTGAGACTCTTAAGTGTGGCTCCGCGATGTTTTTTGAAGCTGGTCTCCCTGAGGAGATCAGCTATTGTTGTGTTTGGGTGGTCTCCGAGGCATTGCTCCCGCTTAGCCAGAATCCTACTCTGCACTGATGAGGGGCAACACCCCGAAACAGCTATCTGTGGATGGATAACTGGCTTAGGTTTTCCCTGTCACATCCTTAAAGCTTGTAAAAATAAAAAGCTGGATCTTGACATAGTGGCCACTTAATATGGTGTATTTGGTGATCTCTGTAATGGAGACACCCCTTTGCTTGGTTTTCCTTCCTTTGAGGGATATCTGGCTTTCATTGTGTTGTAGACCCATACCTGGGGATCCACATTTATTTTGCATATTCCCTTTTCCCAGGGAACTTTGCACTTCGGATTGCTGTGTTGAGACTCTTAAGTGAGGCTCCGCGGTGTTTTTGTAGCTGGTCTCCTGAGGAGATCAGCTATTGTTGTGTTTGGGTGGTCTCCGAGGCATTGCTCCCGGTTAGCCAGAATCCTACTCCGCACTGATGACGGGCAACACCCCGAAACAGCTGTCTGTGGATGGATAACTGGCTTAGGTTTTTCCCGTCACATCCTTCAAGCTTGTAAAAAGCTGGATCTTGACATAGGGGCCACTTAATATGGTGGATTTGGTGATCTCTGTAATGGAGACACCCCTTTGCTTGGTTTTCCTTCCTTTGAGGGATATCTGGCTTTCATTGTGTTGTAGACCCATAACTGGGGCTCCACATTTATTTTGCATATTCCCTTTTCCCAGGGAACTTTGCACTTCGGATTGCTGTGTTGAGACTCTTAAGTGAGGCTCCGCGGTGTTTTGTAGCTGGTCTCCCTGAGGAGATCAGCTATTGTTGTGTTTGGGTGGTCTCCGAGGCATTGCTCCCGGTTAGCCAGAATCCTACTCCGCACTGATGAGGGGCAACACCCCGAAACAGCTGTCTGTGGATGGATAACTGGCTTAGGTTTTCCCTGTCACATCCTTATAGCTTGTAAAAAAGCGGGATCTTGACATAGGGGCCACTTAATATGGTGGATTTGGTGATCTCTGTAATGGAGACACCTCTTTGCTTGGTTTTCCTTCCTTTGAGGGATATCTGGCTTTCATTGTGTTGTAGACCCATAACTGGGGCTCCACATTTATTTTGCATATTCCCTTTTCCCAGGGAACTTTGCACTTCGGATTGCTGTGTTGAGACTCTTAAGTGAGGCTCCGCAGTGTTTTTGTAGCTGGTCTCCCTGAGGAGATCAGCTATTGTTGTGTTTGGGTGGTCTCCGAGGCATTGCTCCAGGTTAGCCAGAATCCTACTCCGCACTGATGAGGGGCAACACCCCGAAACAGCTGTCTGTGGATGGATAACTGGCTTAGGTTTTCCCTGTCACATCCTTATAGCTTGTAAAAAGCGGGATCTTGACATAGGGGCCACTTAATATGGTGGATTTGGTGATCTCTGTAATGGAGACACCACTTTGCTTGGTTTTCCTTCCTTTGAGGGATATCTGGCTTTCATTGTGTTGTAGACCCATAACTGGGGCTCCACATTTATTTTGCATATTCCCTTTTCCCAGGGAACTTTGCACTTCGGATTGCTGTGTTGAGACTCTTAAGTGAGGCTCTGCAGTGTTTTTGTAGCTGGTCTCCCTGAGGAGATCAGCTATTGTTGTGTTTGGGTGGTCTCCGAGGCATTGCTCCAGGTTAGCCAGAATCCTACTCCGCACTGATGAGGGGCAACACCCCGAAACAGCTGTCTGTGGATGGATAACTGGCTTAGGTTTTCCCGTCACATCCTTATAGCTTGTAAAAAAGCGGGATCTTGACATAGGGGCCACTTAATATTGTGGATTTGGTGATCTCTGTAATGGAGACACCCCTTTGCTTGGTTTTCCTTCCTTTGAGGGATATCTGGCTTTCATTGTGTTGTAGACCCATAACTGGGGCTCCACATTTATTTTGCATATTCCCTTTTCCCAGGGAACTTTGCACTTCGGATTGCTGTGTTGAGACTCTTAAGTGAGGCTCCGCTGTGTTTTTGTAGCTGGTCTCCCTGAGGAGATCAGCTATTGTTGTGTTTGGGTGGTCTCCGAGGCATTGCTCCCGGTTAGCCAGAATCCTACTCTGCACTGATGAGGGGCAACACCCTGAAACAGCTGTCTGTGGATGGATAACTGGCTTAGGTTTTCCCTGTCACATCCTTAAAGCTTGTAAAAAAGCGGGATCTTGACATAGGGGCCACTTAATATGGTGGATTTTGTGATCTCTATAATGGAGACACCTCTTTCCTTGGTTTTCCTTCCTTTGAGGGATATCTGGCTTTCATTGTGTTGTAGACCCATAACTGGGGCTCCACATTTATTTTGCATATTCCCTTTTCCCAGGGAACTTTGCACTTCGGATTGCTGTGTTGAGACTCTTAAGTGAGGCTCTGCAGTTTTTTTTGTAGCTGGTCTTCCTGAGGAGATCAGCTATTGTTGTGTTTGGGTGGTCTCCGAGGCATTGCTCCAGGTTAGCCAGAATCCTACTTCGCACTGATGAGGGGCAACACCCCGAAACAGCTGTCTGTGGATGTATAACTGGATTAGGTTTTCACCGTCACATCCTTATAGCTTGTAAAAAAAGCGGGATCTTGACATAGGGGCACTTAATATTGTGGATTTGGTGATCTCTGTAATGGTGATCTCTGTGTTGTAGACCCATAACTGTGGCTCCAAATTTATTTTGCATATTCCCTTTTCCCAGGGAACTTTGCACTTCGGATTGCTGTGTTGAGACTCTTAACCCCTTAAGGACCGGGCTCATTTTCACCTTAGGACCAGGCCATTTTTTGCAAATCTGACCAGTGTCACTTTATGTGGTGATAACTTTAAAACGCTTTTTCTTATCCAGGCCATTCTGAGATTGTTTTTTCGTCACATATTGTACTTCATGACACTGGTAAAATTAAGTCGAAAAATTTCATTTTTATTTATAAAAAAATATCAAATTTACCAAAAATTTTGAAAAATTTGCAATTTTCCAAGTTTCAATTTCTCTACTTCAATAATACATAGTAATACCGCCCAAAAAAGTTATTGATTTACATTCCCCATATGTCTACTTCATGTATCGATCATTTTGGGAACGCCATTTTATTTTTGGGGACGTTACAAGGCTTAGAAGTTTAGAAGCAAATCTTGAAATTTTTCAGAAATTTTCAAAAACCCACTTTTTAGGGACCAGTTCAGGTCTGAAGTCACTTTGTGAGGCTTACATAATAAAAACCATCCAAAAATGACCCCATTCTAGAAACTACACCCCTCAAGGTATTCAAAACTGATTTTACAAACGTCATTAACCCTTTAGGTTTTCCACAAGAGTTAATGGCAAATGGAGATAAAATTTCAGAATTTCGATTTTTGGAAAATTTTCCGTTTGAATCCATTTTTCCAGTAACAAAGCAAGGGTTAACAGCCAAAAAAATCAATATTTATTGCCCCGATTCTGTAGTTTTCAGAAACACCCCATATTTGGGCGTAAACTGCTGTATGGCCAAACGGTGGAGCGCAGAAGTAAGGGAACGCCATATGGTTTTTGGAAGGCGGATTTTGCTGGTCTGGATTTTTGACACCATGTCCCATTTGAAGCCCCCCGATGCACCCCTAGAGTAGAAACTCCAAAAAAGTGACTCCATCTAAGAAACTACACCCCTCTAGGTATTCAAAACTGATTTTACAAACTTTGTTAACCCTTTAGGTGTTCCACAAGAGTTATTGGCAAATGGAGATGAAATTTGGAATTTCTATTTTTGTTACCTTGCCTCAAAAAAGTGTAATATTGAGCAACCAAAAATCATATTTACCCTAAAATAATACAAACAAAACTGCTACCTTATCCCGTAGTTTCCAAAATGGGGTCGCTTTTTGGAGTTTCCACTGTAGGGGTGCATCAGGGGTCTTCAAATGGGACATGGTGTCAAATAACCAGTCCAGCAAAATCCGCCTTCCAAAAACCATATGGCGTTCCCTTCCTTCTACGCCCTGCCGTTTGGCCATACAGCAGTTTACGACCACATATGGGGTGTTTCTGCAAACTACAGAATCAGGGCAATAAATATTGAGTTTTGTTTGGCTGTTAACCCTTGCTTTGTTACTGGAAAAATGGATTAAAATGGATAATTTGCAAAAAAATAGCTGTTTTGGGACAGTTTTGTATTTTTTGTTATTTACATCGTTGAACTGACAGGTTAGATTGTGTGCTATTTCTATAGAGCAGGTTGTTACGGACGCGACAATACCAAATATGTCTACTTTTTGGGTTTTTTGTTTCAGTTTTACTTAATAAAGCATTTTTGAAAAAATGATTTTTAGTGTCTCCACATTCTGAAAGCCATAGTTTTTTTTTTTTTTTTTGGCAATTGTCCTATGTAGGGGCTCATTTTTTGCGGGATGAGATGGCGGTTTGAATGGTACTATCTTGGGGTGCATATGACTTTTTGATCACTTGCTATTACACTTTTTGTGATGTAAGGTGACAAAAAATGACTTTTTTACAACGTTTTTATTTTTTATGTTTACGGAGTTCACCTGAGGGGTTAGGTTATGTTATATTTTTATAGAGCAGGTCGTTACTGAACGCGACGATACCCAATATGTATACTTTTTTTATTTATTTTGGTTTTACACAATAATATCCTTTTGAAACAAAAAAATATGTTTTAGTGTCTCCATAGTCTGAGAGCCATATTTTTTTCAGTTTTTAGGCGATTGTCTCAGGTTGGGTATAATTTTTGCGGGATGAGGTGGCGGTTAGATTGGCACTATTTGGGGGTCATATGACTTTTTGATCGCTTGCTATTACACTTTTTGTGATGTAAGGTGACAAAAAATGGCTTTTTGACAAAGTTTTTATTTTATTTTTTTACAGTGTTTACTTGAGGGGTTAGGTCATGTGATATTTTTATAGAGCAGATTCTTACGGACGTGGAGATACCCAATATGTCTACTTTTTTAAATTTTTTACATTTAACACTGAAAAGCATTTTTGAAACAAAAAAATCATGTTTTAGTCTGAGAGGCATAGTTTTTTTATTTTTGGGCAATTGTTTTATGAAGGGGCTCATTTGTTGCGGGATGAGATGGCGGTTAGATTGGTACTATTTTGGGAGGCAAACGCCTTTTTGATCGCTTTGTATTACACTTTTAGTGATGTAAGGTGCCAAAAATGGCTTATTTACACCATTTTTTTTTTTTTTTATGGCGTTCACGTGAGGGGTTCAGTCATGTGATATTTTTATAGAGCTGTTTTTTACGGACGCGCGATACCTAATATGTGTAGTGTATTTTATTTTTTTACTTTTTATTCAGTGATTTGTGTTTTTTTATTTTTACTTTTTTTCACTTTTTTACATTTTTTTGGACCCAGACCCACTTGGTTCTTGTAGATCCAGTGGATCTGGTGTCTATATAATACAGTACAGTACACTATATAGTGTACTGCACTGTATTTTTACTTTTCATAGTCTGGTCAGACTTCTGCCTTTAGCAGAAGTCTGACCAGAGTTACTATACCATGGCAAGCAGGACGCTTCTGAAAGCGTCCTGCTGCCATGGTAATCCATCACCCACTGCCATTAGAGAGCAGTGGGTGATGGATGGGGAGGAGGAAGCTCCTCCCTCTGCGATCCCATCCTGGGGGCTGCATAGGCACAGCAGCCCCCCGATGGGAGAGGGAGGGAGCTCCCTCCCTGTTAACACCTTCCATACCGCGGTCCGTCCGGACCGCGGTAAGGAAGGGGTTAAACGGCTGGCATCTGCAGCACAGATGCCAGCCGTTTTTCTATCAGAGTGCCAGCAATGTGCTGGCACTCTGATAGAACCACTAGACACCAGGGAATTATTACAAGGGACCGCCTCCCGCCGCCGCAACCACCCCCCCTGCACCCCCGCCGCCATAACAAGATCGGGGGATGCAGGGGGGGGTTAAAATAATTACCTTTGGGGCAATTAACTCTCTGATCCCCGCGGCCATAGACCGCGGGGATCAGAGATCGCTGAAACCGCTGCAAACCGCAGGTCTGAATTGACCTGCGGTTTGCAGCGATCGCCGATACGGGGGGGTCACATGACCCCCCTCGGCATTAGAACATGGATCCTGCTGATCTACATCAGCAGGAACCATGTTGCTACTGCGCCCACATCGGGTGCAGTAGCAGTTTAAACACAGGGTGTACATGTACGCCCTTGGTCCTTAAGTACCAGGACGCAAGGGCGTACATGTACACCCTTCGTCCTTAAGGGGTTAAGTGAGGCTCTGCGGTGTTTTTTGTAGCTGGTCTCCCTGAGGAGATCAGCTATTGTTGTGTTTGGGTGGTCTCCGAGGCATTGCTCCAGGTTAGCCAGAATCCTACTCCGCACTGATGAGGGGCAACACCCCGAAACAGCTGTCTGCAGATGGATAACTGGCTTAGGTTTTCCCCTTCACATCCTTATAGCTTGTAAAAAAAAGCGGGATCTTGACATAGGGGCCACTTAATATTTCGGATTTGGTGATCTCTGTAATGGAGACACCCCTTTGCTTGGTTTTCCTTCATTTGAGGGATATCTGGCTTTCATTGTGTTGTAGACCCATAACTGGGGCTCCAAATTTATTTTGCATATTCCCTTTTCCCAGGGAACTTTGCACTTCGGATTGCTGTGTTGAGACTCTTAAGTGAGGCTCCGCGGTGTTTTTGTAGCTGGTCTCCCTGAGGAGATCAGCTATTGTTGTGTTTGGGTGGTCTCCGAGGCATTGCTCCCGGTTAGCCAGAATCCTACTCCGCACTGATGAGGGGCAACACCCCGAAACAGCTGTCTGTGGATGGATAACTGGCTTAGGTTTTCCCCGTCACATCCTTAAAGCTTGTAAAAAAGCGGGATCTTGACATAGGGGCCACTTAATATGGTGGATTTGGTGATCTCTGTAATGGAGACACCACTTTGCTTGGTTTTCCTTCCTTTGAGGGATATCTGGCTTTCATTGTGTTGTAGACCCATAACTGGGGCTCCACATTTATTTTGCATATTCCCTTTTCCCAGGGAACTTTGCACTTCGGATTGCTGTGTTGAGACTCTTAAGTGAGGCTCCGCTGTGTTTTTGTAGCTGGTCTCCCTGAGGAGATCAGCTATTGTTGTGTTTGGGTGGTCTCCGAGGCATTGCTCCCGGTTAGCCAGAATCCTACTCCGCACTGATGAGTGGCAACACCCCGAATCAGCTGTCTGTGGATGGATAACTGGTTTAGGTTTTTCCTGTCACATCCTTCAAGCTTGTAAAAAAAGCGGGATCTTGACATAGGGGCCACTTAATATGGTGGATTTGGTGATCTCTGTAATGGAGACACCCCTTTGCTTGGTTTTCCTTCCTTTGAGGGATATCTGGCTTTCATTGTGTTGTAGACCCATAACTGGGGCTCCAAATTTATTTTGCATATTCCCTTTTCCCAGGGAACTTTGCACTTCGGATTGCTGTGTTGAGACTCTTAAGTGAGGCTCCGCTGTGTTTTTGTAGCTGGTCTCCCTGAGGAGATCAGCTATTGTTGTGTTTGGGTGGTCTCCGAGGCATTGCTCCCGGTTAGCCAGAATCCTACTCCGCACTGATGAGGGGCAACACCCCGAAACAGCTGTCTGTGGATGGATAACTGGCTTAGGTTTTCCCGTCACATCCTTAAAGCTTGTAAAAAAGCGGGATCTTGACATAGGGGCCACTTAATATGGTGGATTTGGTGATCTCTGTAATGGAGACACCCTTTTGCTTGGTTTTCCTTCCTTTGAGGGATATCTGGCTTTCATTGTGTTGTAGACCCATAACTGGGGCTCCACATTTATTTTGCATATTCCCTTTTCCCAGGGAACTTTGCACTTCGGATTGCTGTGTTGAGACTCTTAAGTGAGGCTCCGCGGTGTTTTTGTAGCTGGTCTCCTGAGGAGATCAGCTATTGTTGTGTTTGGGTGGTCTCCGAGGCATTGCTCCAGGTTAGCCAGAATCCTACTCCGCACTGATGAGGGGCAACACCCCGAAACAGCTGTCTGTGGATGGATAACTGGCTTAGGTTTTCCCCTTCACATCCTTATAGCTTGTAAAAAAGCGGGATCTTGACATAGGGGCCACTTAATATGGTGGATTTGGTGATCTCTGTAATGGAGACACCCCTTTGCTTGGTTTTCCTTCCTTTGAGGGATATCTGGCTTTCATTGTGTTGTAGACCCATAACTGGGGCTCCACATTTATTTTGCATATTCCCTTTTCCCAGGGAACTTTGCACTTCGGATTGCTGTGTTGAGACTCTTAAGTGAGGCTCCGCGGTGTTTTTGTAGCTGGTCTCCTGAGGAGATCAGCTATTGTTGTGTTTGGGTGGTCTCCGAGGCATTGCTCCCGGTTAGCCAGAATCCTACTCCGCACTGATGAGGGGCAACACCCCGAAACAGCTGTCTGTGGATGGATAACTGGCTTAGGTTTTCCCCGTCACATCCTTAAAGCTTGTAAAAAAGCGGGATCTTGACATAGTGGCCACTTAATATGGTGGATTTGGTGATCTCTGTAATGGAGACACCACTTTGCTTGGTTTTCCTTCCTTTGAGGGATATCTGGCTTTCATTGTGTTGTAGACCCATAACTGGGGCTCCACATTTATTTTGCATATTCCCTTTTCCCAGGGAACTTTGCACTTCGGATTGCTGTGTTGAGACTCTTAAGTGAGGCTCCGCGGTGTTTTTGTAGCTGGTCTCCCTGAGGAGATCAGCTATTGTTGTGTTTGGGTGGTCTCCGAGGCATTGCTCCCGGTTAGCCAGAATCCTACTCCGCACTGATGAGGGGCAACACCCCGAAACAGCTGTCTGTGGATGGATAACTGGCTTAGGTTTTCCCCATCACATCCTTAAAGCTTGTAAAAAAGCGGGATCTTGACATAGGGGCCACTTAATATGGTGGATTTGGTGATCTCTGTAATGGAGACACCCCTTTGCTTGGTTTTCCTTCCTTTGAGGGATATCTGGCTTTCATTGTGTTGTAGACCCATAACTGGGGCTCCACATTTATTTTGCATATTCCCTTTTCCCAGGGAACTTTGCACTTCGGATTGCTGTGTTGAGACTCTTAAGTGAGGCTCCGCGGTGTTTTTGTAGCTGGTCTCCTGAGGAGATCAGCTATTGTTGTGTTTGGGTGGTCTCCGAGGCATTGCTCCCGGTTAGCCAGAATCCTACTCCGCACTGATGAGGGGCAACACCCCGAAACAGCTGTCTGTGGATGGATAACTGGCTTAGGTTTTCCCCGTCACATCCTTATAGCTTGTAAAAAAGCGGGATCTTGACATAGGGGCCACTTAATATGGTGGATTTGGTGATCTCTGTAATGGAGACACCCTTTTGCTTGGTTTTCCTTCCTTTGAGGGATATCTGGCTTTCATTGTGTTGTAGACCCATAACTGGGGCTCCACATTTATTTTGCATATTCCCTTTTCCCAGGGAACTTTGCACTTCGGATTGCTGTGTTGAGACTCTTAAGTGAGGCTCCGCGGTGTTTTTGTAGCTGGTCTCCCTGAGGAGATCAGCTATTGTTGTGTTTGGGTGGTCTCCGAGGCATTGCTCCCGGTTAGCCAGAATCCTACTCCGCACTGATGAGGGGCAACACCCCGAAACAGCTGTCTGTGGATGGATAACTGGCTTAGGTTTTCCCTGTCACATCCTTAAAGCTTGTAAAAAAAGCGGGATCTTGACATAGTGGCCACTTAATATGGTGGATTTGGTGATCTCTGTAATGGAGACACCCCTTTGCTTGGTTTTCCTTCCTTTGAGGGATATCTGGCTTTCATTGTGTTGTAGACCCATAACTGGGGCTCCACATTTATTTTGCATATTCCCTTTTCCCAGGGAACTTTGCACTTCGGATTGCTGTGTTGAGACTCTTAAGTGAGGCTCCGCGGTGTTTTTGTAGCTGGTCTCCTGAGGAGATCAGCTATTGTTGTGTTTGGGTGGTCTCCGAGGCATTGCTCCCGGTTAGCCAGAATCCTACTCCGCACTGATGAGGGGCAACACCCCGAAACAGCTGTCTGTGGATGGATAACTGGCTTAGGTTTTCCCCGTCACATCCTTAAAGCTTGTAAAAAAGCGGGATCTTGACATAGGGGCCACTTAATATGGTGGATTTGGTGATCTCTGTAATGGAGACACCCCTTTGCTTGGTTTTCCTTCCTTTGAGGGATATCTGGCTTTCATTGTGTTGTAGACCCATAACTGGGGCTCCACATTTATTTTGCATATTCCCTTTTCCCAGGGAACTTTGCACTTCGGATTGCTGTGTTGAGACTCTTAAGTGTGGCTCCGCGGTGTTTTTGTAGCTGGTCTCCCTGAGGAGATCAGCTATTGTTGTGTTTGGGTGGTCTCCGAGGCATTGCTCCGGTTAGCCAGAATCCTACTCTGCACTGATGAGGGGCAACACCCCGAAACAGCTGTCTGTGGATGGATAACTGGCTTAGGTTTTCCCCGTCACATCCTTAAAGCTTGTAAAAAAAGCGGGATCTTGACATAGTGGCCACTTAATATGGTGGATTTGGTGATCTCTGTAATGGAGACACCCCTTTGCTTGGTTTTCCTTCCTTTGAGGGATATCTGGCTTTCATTGTGTTGTAGACCCATAACTGGGGCTCCACATTTATTTTGCATATTCCCTTTTCCCAGGGAACTTTGCACTTCGGATTGCTGTGTTGAGACTCTTAAGTGAGGCTCCGCTGTGTTTTGTAGCTGGTCTCCCTGAGGAGATCAGCTATTGTTGTGTTTGGGTGGTCTCCGAGGCATTGCTCCCGGTTAGCCAGAATCCTACTCCGCACTGATGAGGGGCAACACCTCGAAACAGCTGTCTGTGGATGGATAACTGGCTTAGGTTTTCCCTGTCACATCCTTATAGCTTGTAAAAAAGCGGGATCTTGACATAGGGGCCACTTAATATGGTGGATTTGGTGATCTCTGTAATGGAGACACCTCTTTGCTTGGTTTTCCTTCCTTTGAGGGATATCTGGCTTTCATTGTGTTGTAGACCCATAACTGGGGCTCCACATTTATTTTGCATATTCCCTTTTCCCAGGGAACTTTGCACTTCGGATTGCTGTGTTGAGACTCTTAAGTGAGGCTCCGCGGTGATTTTGTAGCTGGTCTCCCTGAGGAGATCAGCTATTGTTGTGTTTGGGTGGTCTCCGAGGCATTGCTCCAGGTTAGCCAGAATCCTACTCCGCACTGATGAGGGGCAACACCCCGAAACAGCTGTCTGTGGATGGATAACTGGCTTAGGTTTTCCCCTTCACATCCTTAAAGCTTGTAAAAAAGCGGGATCTTGACATAGGGGCCACTTAATATGGTGGATTTGGTGATCTCTGTAATGGAGACACCACTTTGCTTGGTTTTCCTTCCTTTGAGGGATATCTGGCTTTCATTGTGTTGTAGACCCATAACTGGGGCTCCACATTTATTTTGCATATTCCCTTTTCCCAGGGAACTTTGCACTTCGGATTGCTGTGTTGAGACTCTTAAGTGAGGCTCCGCAGTGTTTTTGTAGCTGGTCTCCCTGAGGAGATCAGCTATTGTTGTGTTTGGGTGGTCTCCGAGGCATTGCTCCCGGTTAGCCAGAATCCTACTCCGCACTGATGAGGGGCAACACCCTGAAACAGCTGTCTGTGGATGGATAACTGGCTTAGGTTTTCCCCGTCACATCCTTAAAGCTTGTAAAAAAGCGGGATCTTGACATAGGGGCCACTTAATATGGTGGATTTGGTGATCTCTGTAATGGAGACACCCCTTTGCTTGGTTTTCCTTCCTTTGAGGGATATCTGGCTTTCATTGTGTTGTAGACCCATAACTGGGGCTCCACATTTATTTTGCATATTCCCTTTTCCCAGGGAACTTTGCACTTCGGATTGCTGTGTTGAGACTCTTAAGTGAGGCTCCGCAGTGTTTTGTAGCTGGTCTCCCTGAGGAGATCAGCTATTGTTGTGTTTGGGTGGTCTCCGAGGCATTGCTCCAGGTTAGCCAGAATCCTACTCCGCACTGATGAGGGGCAACACCCTGAAACAGCTGTCTGTGGATGGATAACTGGCTTAGGTTTTCCCTGTCACATCCTTAAAGCTTGTAAAAAAAGCGGGATCTTGACATAGGGGCCACTTAATATGGTGGATTTGGTGATCTCTGTAATGGAGACACCTCTTTGCTTGGTTTTCCTTCCTTTGAGGGATATCTGGCTTTCATTGTGTTGTAGACCCATAACTGGGGCTCCACATTTATTTTGCATATTCCCTTTTCCCAGGGAACTTTGCACTTCGGATTGCTGTGTTGAGACTCTTAAGTGAGGCTCCGCAGTGTTTTTGTAGCTGGTCTCCCTGAGGAGATCAGCTATTGTTGTGTTTGGGTGGTCTCCGAGGCATTGCTCCCGGTTAGCCAGAATCCTACTCCGCACTGATGAGGGGCAACACCCGAAACAGCTGTCTGTGGATGGATAACTGGCTTAGGTTTTCCCCGTCACATCCTTAAAGCTTGTAAAAAAGCGGGATCTTGACATAGGGGCCACTTAATATGGTGGATTTGGTGATCTCTGTAATGGAGACACCTCTTTGCTTGGTTTTCCTTCCTTTGAGGGATATCTGGCTTTCATTGTGTTGTAGACCCATAACTGGGGCTCCACATTTATTTTGCATATTCCCTTTTCCCAGGGAACTTTGCACTTCGGATTGCTGTGTTGAGACTCTTAAGTGAGGCTCCGCAGTGTTTTTGTAGCTGGTCTCCCTGAGGAGATCAGCTATTGTTGTGTTTGGGTGGTCTCCGAGGCATTGCTCCCGGTTAGCCAGAATCCTACTCTGCACTGATGAGGGCAACACCCCGAAACAGCTGTCTGTGGATGGATAACTGGCTTAGGTTTTCCCTGTCACATCCTTAAAGCTTGTAAAAAAGTGGGATCTTGACATAGGGGCCACTTAATATGGTGGATTTGGTGATCTCTGTAATGGAGACACCTCTTTCCTTGGTTTTCCTTCCTTTGAGGGATATCTGGCTTTCATTGTGTTGTAGACCCATAACTGGGGCTCCACATTTATTTTGCATATTCCCTTTTCCCAGGGAACTTTGCACTTCGGATTGCTGTGTTGAGACTCTTAAGTGAGGCTCCGCTGTAGTTTTTGTAGCTGGTCTCCCTGAGGAGATCAGCTATTGTTGTGTTTGGGTGGTCTCCGAGGCATTGCTCCCGGTTAGCCAGAATCCTACTCCGCACTGATGAGGGGCAACACCTCGAAACAGCTGTCTGTGGATGGATAACTGGCTTAGGTTTTCCCATCACATCCTTAAAGCTTGTAAAAAAGCGGGATCTTGACATAGGGGCCACTTAATATGGTGGATTTGGTGATCTCTGTAATGGAGACACCACTTTCCTTAGTTTTCCTTCCTTTGAGGGATATCTGGCTTTCATTGTGTTGTAGACCCATAACTGGGGCTCCACATTTATTTTGCATATTCCCTTTTCCCAGGGAATTTTGCACTTCGGATTGCTGTGTTGAGACTCTTAAGTGTGGCTCCGTGATGTTTTTGTAGCTGGTCTCCCTGAGGAGATCAGCTATTGTTGTGTTTGGGTGGTCTCCGAGGCATTGCTCCAGGTTAGCCAGAATCCTACTCCGCACTGATGAGGGGCAACACCTCGAAACAGCTGTCTGTGGATGGATAACTGGCTTAGGTTTTCCCCGTCACATCCTTATAGCTTGTAAAAAAGCGGGATCTTGACATAGGGGCCACTTAATATTGTGGATTTGGTGATCTCTGTAATGGAGACACCCTTTGCTTGGTTTTCCTTCCTTTGAGGGATATCTGGCTTTCATTGTGTTGTAGACCCATAACTGGGGCTCCACATTTATTTTGCATATTCCCTTTTCCCAGGGAACTTTGCACTCGGATTGCTGTGTTGAGACTCTTAAGTGAGGCTCCGCGGTGTTTTTGTAGCTGGTCTCCCTGAGGAGATCAGCTATTGTTGTGTTTGGGTGGTCTCCGAGGCATTGCTCCCGGTTAGCCAGAATCCTACTCCGCACTGATGAGGGCAACACCCTGAAACAGCTGTCTGTGGATGGATAACTGGCTTAGGTTTTCCCTGTCACATCCTTAAAGCTTGTAAAAAAGCGGGATCTTGACATAGGGGCCACTTAATATGGTGGATTTGGTGATCTCTGTAATGGAGACACCTCTTTGCTTGGTTTTCCTTCCTTTGAGGGATATCTGGCTTTCATTGTGTTGTAGACCCATAACTGGGGCTCCACATTTATTTTGCATATTCCCTTTTCCCAGGGAACTTTGCACTTCGGATTGCTGTGTTGAGACTCTTAAGTGAGGCTCCGCTGTGTTTTTTGTAGCTGGTCTCCTGAGGAGATCAGCTATTGTTGTGTTTGGGTGGTCTCCGAGGCATTGCTCCCGGTTAGCCAGAATCCTACTCCGCACTGATGAGGGGCAACACCCGAAACAGCTGTCTGTGGATGGATAACTGGCTTAGGTTTTCCCCGTCACATCCTTAAAGCTTGTAAAAAAGCGGGATCTTGACATAGTGGCCACTTAATATGGTGGATTTGGTGATCTCTGTAATGGAGACACCACTTTGCTTGGTTTTCCTTCCTTTGAGGGATATCTGGCTTTCATTGTGTTGTAGACCCATAACTGGGGCTCCACATTTATTTTGCATATTCCCTTTTCCCAGGGAACTTTGCACTTCGGATTGCTGTGTTGAGACTCTTAAGTGAGGCTCTGCAGTTTTTTTTGTAGCTGGTCTCCTGAGGAGATCAGCTATTGTTGTGTTTGGGTGGTCTCCGAGGCATTGCTCCAGGTTAGCCAGAATCCTACTGTGCACTGATGAGGG
>JAKVIS010002900.1:0-19722 GCA_033119425.1 Bufotes viridis | reverse complement strand
AACCTCCGTTCGCATAAACTGGATGGCACGAACCAAATGCAGGGAAGCGGCAATCTCACGAACGGCTCCAAACACACGAACGGTACTCCACGAACTGCTGCAAGCCGCCGAACAATCACACTCACCAAGCGGCTTCCATTTCCATTCAGCAGTCTCTAAACGCCAATAATAAATCCCCCAATAACGAGACAGAAGCTCCGCATTGAGGGTCAAATAAGAACTCTTTTAATGACCACACAAGCATTTCCTTTTATACACATTTTCCAACAAGGTTACCACCCACGTGGTATAAACATAGCAGTCAATGTACATTTAATAACCACAATGAGCATTGTCCGTGATCCAATCAACAACACAATGACATTGTCTGTGATACAATCAACAACACAATGACATTGTCCGTGATCCAATCAACAACACAATGGCATTGTCCGTGATACAATCAACAACACAATGGCATTGTCTTTGATACAATCAACAACACAATGATATTGTCTGTGATCCAATCAACAACACAATGACATTGTCCGTGATACAATCAACAACACAATGACATTGTCCATGATACAATCAACAACACAATGACATTGTCCGTGATACAATCAACAACACAATGACATTGCCTGTGATACAATCAACAACACAATGACATTGTCTGTGATACAATCAACAAAATAAAAGTTAGGAATCCAGGCAATAACAGGTGTTCTGTTGTTTCAGCGGTGTTCGGCAGAAAAAGTGTCCGTTTTTAGTTCCATGAAAATAGAGCCGAACACCATACGAACGACGACCACCCTGAATCGTGTAATTGAGAAGTGTCTGCGGTTAACCACAACGTTCTAATTGGGATCAATCGGTTAACCAGCAGCACACTTCTCTCCTGGGTGGCCGTCCGTTCGTCTAGTTCATTCGGGAAAGACAGTCATTCGAATGGCTGGGCTATAGAAAACAGCCATTCATACGAACGGAATGCAAACAGACGAATACAGCAGGGAAACAAGCATTAAAAAGAATAATCAGACAGATGGTTCTGTCACACGAAACAAGCATTAAAAAGAATAATCAGACAGATGGTTCTGTCACAGGTTTCACAGCAGAGAATCAGGCATTTAGATCACCCACCACAGGAGTAGGCCACCATTTAATGGGACCCCGGCAACCATGTCAGATGGTACAAGCATCAGTTTTACATCACCCAGCACAAGAGAAGGCCACTTTGAGAGACTTTGACCCCTGCACCCAGACGGAGGAGAGAGGTTTCACAGCAGAGAATCAGGCATTTAGATCACCCACCACAGGAGTAGGCCACCATTTAATGGGACCCCGGCAACGATGTCAGATGGCACAAGTATAACATTTATATCACCCAGCACATGACAAGGCCACTTTCAGTGAGTTAGGCCTTAGCAACGAGACAGAGGAGACAGGTCAGATAGCACAAGCATCAGTTTTACATCAACCACCACAGGAGAAGGGCACTTTTAGAGACTTTGACCCCTGCAGCCACACGGAGGAGAGAGGTCCCACAGCAGAGATTCAGGCATTTATATAGGCCAGCACAGGAGAAGGCAGCTTTCAGTGACTTAGGCCTTAGCACCGACACAGAGGAGACAGGTCAGATAGCACAAGCATCAGTTTTACATCAACCACCACAGGAGAAGGGCACTTTTAGAGACTTTGACCCCTGCAGCCACACGGAGGAGAGAGGTCCCACAGCAGAGAATCAGGCATTTTGATCACCCACCACAGGAGAAGGCCGCTTTCAGTGACTTTGGCCCCCTGCACCCACACAAAGGAGACATTTCAGACAGCACAAGTATAACATTCATATCACCCAGCACAGGAGAAGGACACTTTCATGTACTTTGGCCCCGGCACCCAGACAGAGGGAAGGTTCATTCAACTCTGGGTGGCACCCCAGGATCCTACTTAATTTCAAAAATTGATTTTTCAATGAAGAAGTGGCCAGGAGTACAAGACAACATGGTTTAAGGCAGTTATTAAGGAATACTCTGCACAAGGGAGGGTCAGGTCTTGTGGGATCCATGCCTGGTTCATTTTTATAAACGTCAGCTTGTCCACGTTGGCTGCGGACAGGCGGCTGCGTTTGTCAGTAATGACGCCCCCTGCCGTGCTGAATACACGTTCAGATAAAACGCTGGCCGCCGGGCAGGCCAGCACCTCCAGGGCATAACATGCTAATTCTGGCCACGTGGACAATTTGGAAACCCAGAAGTTGAATGGGGCCGAACCATCCGTCAGTACGTGGAGTTGTGTGCAGACGTACTGTTCAACCATGTTAGTGAAATGTTGCCTCCTGCTAACACGTTCCGTATCAGGTGGTGGGGCAGTTAGCTGTGGCGTGGAGACAAAACTTTTCCACATTTCTGCCATGCTAACCCTGCCCTCAGAGGAGCTGGCCGTGACACTGCTGCGAGGGCGACCTCTAGCTCCTCCTCTGCCTTGGCCTTGGCCTTCCACCTGTTCCCCTGTGACAGTTGGGAATGCTCTCAGGAGCGCGTCTACCAGTGTGCGCTAGTACTCGCGCATCTTCCTATCACGCTCCAGTGTAGGAAGTAAAGTGGGCACATTGTCTTTGTACCGTGGATCCAGCAGGGTGGCCACCCAGTAGTCAGCACACGTTAAAATGTGGGCAACTCTGCTGTCGTTGCGCAGGCACTGCAGCATGTAATCGCTCATGTGTGCAAGGCTCCCCAGAGGTAAGGACAAGCTGTCCTCTGTGGGAGGTGTATAGTCATCATCCTCTGTATCCCCCCAGCCACGCACCAGGGATGTGCCTGCGCTGTGCTGGGTGCCACCCCGCTGTGAACCTGCTTCATCCTCATCCTCCTCGTCCTCCAGTAGTGGTCCCTGGCTGGCCACATTTGTACCTGCCCTCTGCTGTTGCAAAAAACCTCCCTCTGAGCCACTTCTAACTGACTGGCCTGAAAGTGCTAAAAACGACCCGTCATCCTCCTCCTCCTCCTCCTGGCCCTGGCCCACCTCCTCTTCCATCATCGCCCTAAGCGTTTTCTCTAGGAGACATAGAATTGGTATTGTCACGCTGATAACAGTGGCATCGCCACTGGCCATGTTGGTGGCGTACTCGAAACAGCGCAACAGGGCACACAGGTCTCGCATGGAGGGCCAATCATTGGTGGTGAAGTGGTGCTGTTCCGCAGTGCGACTGACCCGTGCGTGCTGCAGCTGAAACTCCACTATGGCCTGCTGCTGCTCGCACAGTCTCTCCAGCTTGAGCAAGGTTGAGTTTCACCGGGTGGGCACGTCGCATATTAGGCGGTGAGCGGGAAGGCGGAAGTTCCGCTGTAGCGCTGACAGGCGAGCAGCGGCAGGATGTGAACGCCGGAAGCGCGCACAGACGGCCCGCACTTTATGCAACAGCTCTGACATGTCTGGGTAGTTGTGAATGAACTTTTGCACCACCAAATTCAGCACATGCGCCAGACAAGGGATGTGCGTCAAACCGGCTAGTCCCAGAGCTGCCACGA
Source organism: Bufotes viridis (assembly GCA_033119425.1). NCBI lineage: Eukaryota > Metazoa > Chordata > Amphibia > Anura > Bufonidae > Bufotes > Bufotes viridis. The sequence goes on along the minus strand of JAKVIS010002900.1, from coordinate 16,213 downwards.
GATTTCGCCCATTATCGCACACCACCAGGCCGGGCTTGAGGCCCACCGGCAGCAACCACTGGTCGGTCTGTTGTTCAATACCCCGCCACAACTCCTGCGCGGTGTGGGGCCTGTCCCCCAAACATATGAGTTTCAGAATGGCCTGCTGACGTTTACCCCGGGCTGTGCTGAAGTTGGTGGTGAAGGTGTGTGGCTGACTGGATGAGCTGGAGGAAGCAAAGGAGGAGGAGGAAGCCGAGTAGGAGGAGGAGGCTACAGGAGGCAAAGAATGATGCCCTGTGATCCTTGGCGGCGGAAGGACGTGCGCCAAGGAACTCTCCGCCTGGGGCCCAGCCGCCACTACATTTACCCAGTGTGCAGTTAGGGAGATATAGCGTCCCTGGCCGTGCTTACTGGTCCACGTATCTGTGGTTAGGTGGACCTTGCCACAAATGGCGTTGCGCAGTGCACACTTGATTTTATCGGACACTTGCATGTGCAGGGAAGGCACGGCTGTCTTGGAGAAGTAGTGGCGGCTGGGAACCACATACTGGGGGACAGCCATGGCCATCAGCTGTTTGAAGCTGTCTGTGTCCACCAGCCGGAATGACAGCATTTCAAAGGCCAGTAGTTTAGAAATGCTGGCATTCAGGCCAAGGGCTCGAGGGTGACTAGGTGGGAATTAGCGCTTCCTCTCAAAGGTTTGAGAGATGAAGAGCTGAACGCTGCTGTGTGAAATAGTGGAGACGCTAGGTGACGGTGGCGGTGGTGGTGTCGGTGGCACATCCTCTGTTTGCTGCTCGGCAGGTGCCAATATTCCTCTCGAGGCGGAAGCCGAGGCAGCGGTAGAGGGAGCAGGGGGAGCCTGAGCGGGTTCCTTGTTTTTAAGGTGTGTACTCCACTGCAGTTCATGCTTTGCATGTAGATGCCTGATCATGCAGGTGGTGCTCAGGTTAAGAACGTTTATGCCTCGCCTCAGGGTCTGATGGCACAGCGTGCAAACCACTCTGGTCTTGTCGTCAGCACATTGTTTGAAGAAGTGCCATGCCAGGGAACTCCTTGAAGATGCCTTTGGGGTGCTGGGTCCCTGTTGGCGCTGGCCAATAGCAGGCGAACTCTCTGGGCGGCGGCTGTTCTGCTTTTGCCCCCTGCTCCCTCTTTGGCTTCGCTGTTGTCTCGGTCTCACCACTGCCTCTTCCTCTGAACTATTTAAGTCAGCGGCACGACCTTCAGTCCATGTGGGGTCTAAGACCTCATCGTCCTCTGCATCGTCTTCCACCCAGTCTTCCTCCCTGACCTCCTCCTGTTCAGTCTGCACACTGCAATAAGACGCGGCAGTGGGCACCAGTGTTTCGTCATCATCAGAGACTCGGTCACTCTGCTGTGGTGGTATTCCCATGTCCTCATCATCTGGATACATAAGTGGTTGTGCGTCAGTGCATGGAATGTCTTCCACCACTGGGGAAGGGCTAGGTGGACGCCCCTGGAAAACCGTGGGAGCAGAGTCTTCAAACAGAATAAGAGACTGCTGCATAACTTGAGGATCAGCCAGTTTCCCTGATATGCATGGGGGTGATGTAACAGACTGATGGGCTTGTTTTTCAGGTGCCACCTGTGCGCTTTCCGCAGAAGACTGGGCGGAAGACAATGTGGTGAACGTGCTGGAAGCACTGTCGGCCACCCAATCGACTAATGCCTGTACCTGCTCAGGCCTTACCATCCTCATAACGGCATTGGGCCCCACCAAATATCGCTGTAAATTCTGCCGGCTACTTGAGGGAGTTGGTTCACTACTTTGTGCGCCTGAGGCCGAACGGCCACGTCCTCTGCCAGCAACAGAGGCTCCACGGACACCACCACGACCGCGTCCTCGTCCCTTAATAGAATGTTTCCTCATTGTTGCGATTCAACTCGCACCACAATAAAATATATTATTTTTAGCCCCAAAATTCCCACACTGGAAGATATAATTCCTTTTTCCGGTATTAATTACAAGAAAACTGCTGCAAATTGGACACCAGAATTTTTAGTATGCTAGTTTTGGTACATAGATTCCCACACGGGAGATATAATTCCTTTTACAGGAGTAAAAACGTGAGGCCTACTGTTTCTGGTCTAACTAACACCAGATTGATTAAATTGGCCTTTTTTTCACCAAAATTACAACACTGGACAATGTAATGCCTTTTTGCGGTATTAATTACAAGAAGACTGCTGCTAATTGGACACCAGAATTTTTAAAATGCTAGTTTGTGTACATAAATTCCCACACTGGAAGATATCATTCCTTTTTCCGGTATTAATTACAAGAAAACTGCTGCAAATTGGACACCAGAATTTTTAAAATGTTAGTTTTGGTACATAGCTTCCCACACGGGGAGATATAATTCCTTTTTACAGGAGTAAAAACGTGAGGCCTACTGTTTCTGGTGTAACTAACACCAGATTGATTAAATTGGCCTTTTTTTCACCAAAATTACAACACTGGACGATATAATGCCTTTTTGCGGTATTAATTACAAGAGGACTGCTAGTATTTCAGAACACCGGAATTTTTTAAATGCTAGTTTTGCTAGATAAATTTCCCACACTGGGAGAAATATTGCCTAAGCCTTTTTACAGTATTAATTACAACAGGAGTGCTTCTTCTGGTCTAACACCAGAATAATTTTATTATTACGGTGAAAGCTTTTTCTAATTTATATTTCTGGCACATAAAAAAAAAATATATATTTCTGGCTGACAGTATTGGACTTGGCTGTAGTGGCACTGGCTAGCCTAGCTGGAAGAGCACATTCATGGGATTTGCTATCCAAGTGGGTTACTTTCAGTTTCACCACTGATATATTAAATATCTTTGCAGTTAGTATGGGTGACACAAGCACAGCCAAACCCCTGATGTAGTATATCTATGAAAAAATCGACTATTACATGAGATTAATGGACGTTGTGGCAGCTTTTGCTGTAGCACCACAAGTCCCAAAATGGCCGCCGCCTATCAGCCCAGTAACATGTGCCAGAAAACGGTCTGCCCAGCCAGAAAAAAAATTGACTTTGACTGAGCAGCTGAATCGCTGTTGTTCTGATTCACAGGTGTAGATTTTTCACTTCTTTGGAGCTTTGGTTTAGACTCTGTGGCAGCTTGTGCTGGCGCACAACAAGTCCCAAAATGGCCACTGCTGGTCAGCCCAGTTACATGTGCCAGTAAAAATCGCTCTGGCCAGTCTCAACAAAATAGTGACTTTCAGTGAACAGCTCAGCTGAGTTGTTCTGATGCACAGGTGTAGAAAGGTAGATCATTCACTTCTTTATCCCTGCCTATCTCGCCCTCACAGAAGCTGCGTCCTCTCCCTACACTAATCAGAGCAGTGTGACGTGCGGTGCTACGTGACTCCAGCTTAAATAGAGGCTGGGTCACATGCTGCACTTTGCCAATCACAGCCATGCCATTAGTAGGCATGGCTGTGATGGGCTCTTAGGGCAAGAAGTAAAACGCTAACTGATTGGCTGCTGTGCAGCCCTTCAGAAAGCGGGAAGTAATCGACGAACACCGGACCCGAACCCGAACTTTTTTGAAAATGTTCGGGTCCGTGTCACGGACACCCCAAAATTCGGTACGGACCCGAACGATTTTCGAACTGTTCGCTCAACACTAGCCGTGAATTGACCTCTCCTCTATCTGGGTGCCAGGGGCCTATATTTCTGATAATCGCCTGTTCCATGGGTGGGTGACATGAAGCCTTTTTTGCCATAAATTGACCTCTCCTCTGTCTAGGTGGCAGGGGTCTACATTTCTGATAATCGCCTGTTGCGTTTGTGGGTGACATTAACCTATTTTTGCCGAGAATTTCTCTCTCCTCTGTCTGGGTGCCAGGGTCCTACATTTCTGATAATCGCCTGTTCCATTCGTGGGTGACATTAAGCCTTTTTTGCCATGAATTGACCTCTCCTCTGTCTGGGTGCCAGGGGCCTACATTTCTTATAATCACATGTTCCATTGATGGGGGACATGAAGCCTGTTTTGCCGTGAATTGACCTCTCCTCTGTTTGGGTGCCAGGGTCCTACATTTCTGATAATCGCCTGTTCCATGGGTGGGTGACATGAAACCTGTTTTGCCGTGCATTGACCTCTCCTCTATCTGGGTGCAAGGGGCCTACATTTCTCATTATGACATGTTCCATTGGTGGGGGGCATGAAGCCTGTTTTGTCATGAATTGACCTCTCCTTTGTCTCAGTGCCAGGGGATTACATTTCTGATAATCTCCTTTTGCGTTTGTGAGTGACATTAACCAATTTTTGCCATGAATTGATCTCTCCTCTGTCTGGGTGCCAGGGTCCTAAATTTCTGATAATCGCCTGTTCCATTGGTGGGTGACATGAAACCTGTTTTGCCGTGATTCGACCTCTCCTCTGTCTCTGTGCTAGGGGCCAAAATTTCTGATAAACGCCTGTTCCATTTGTGGGTGACATGAAGCCTGTTTGCCCTGAATTTATCTCTCCTCTGTCTGGGTGCCAGGGTTCTACCTTTCTGATAATCGCCCGTTCCATCGGTTGGTGACATGAAACCGGTTTTGCTGTGAATTTATCTCTCCTCTGTCTGGGTGCCAGGGGCCTACATTTCTTATAATCACATGTTCCATTGGTGGGTGACATGCCTGTTTTGCTGTGAATTGACCTCTCCTCTGTCTGGGTGCCAGGGTCCTAAATTTCTGATAATCGCCTGTTCCATTCGTGTGTGAAATGAAGCCTGCTTTGCTGTGAATTGACCTCTCTGTCTGGGTGCCAGGTGCCTACATTTCTTATAATCACATGTTCCAGTGGAGGGGGACATGAAGCCTGTTTTGCCGTGAATTGACCTCTCCTCTGTATGGGTGCCAGAGTCCTACCTGATAATCGCCTGTTCCATGGCTGGGTGACATGAAGCCTGTTTTAACGTGTCGTGCATTGACCTCTCCTCTGTCTGTCTGGGTGCAAAGGATCTACATTTCTCATTGTCACATTTTCCATTGGTGGGGGACATGAAGCCTGCTTTGCCGTGAATTGACCTCTCCTCTGTTTGGGTGCCAAGGGCCTACATTTCTTATAATCACATGTTCCATTGACGGTGGACATGGAGCCTGTTTTGTCATGAATTGACCTCTCCTCTCTCTAGGTGCCAGGGGACCACATTTCTGATAATCGCATGTTGCGTTTTGTGGGTGACATTAACCAATTTTTGCCATGAATTTATCTCTCCTCTGTCTGGGTGCCAGGGTCCTAAATTTCTGATAATCGCCTGTTCCATTGGTTGGTGACGTGAAGCCTGTTTTGCCGTGAATTGACCTCTCCTCTGTTTGGGTGCCAGGGGCCTACAGTTCTTATAATCGCCTGTTCCATTGGAGGCGGAGATAAAGCCATTTTTGCCGTGAATTGACCTCTCCTCTTTCTGGATGCCAGGGTCCTAAATTTCTGATAATCGCCTGTTCCATTGGTGGGTGACATGAAGCCTGTTTTGCCTTGAATTTATCTCTTCCCTGTCTGGGTGCTAGGGGCCTATTTCTAAAAATCGCCTGTTACATTGGTGGGGGACATGAAGCCTGTTTTTCCGTGAATTGAACTCTCCTCTGTCTTGGTGCCAAGGGCCTACATTTCTTATAATCACATGTTCCATTGGTGGGGGACATGAAGAATGTTTTGCCGTGCATTGACCTCTCCTATGTCTAGGTGCCAGGGGCCTACAGTTCTGATAATCGCCTGTTCCATTAGTGGGTGACATGAAGCCTGTTTTGCCTTGAATTTATCTCTTGTCTGTCTGGGTGCTAGGGGCCTACATTTCTAAAAATCGCCTGTTCCATTGGTGGGTGATATGAAGCCTGTTTTGCCTTGAATTTATCTCTTCTCTGTCTAGGTGCTAGGGACCTACATTTCTAAAAATCGCCTGTTCCATGGGTGGGTGACATGAAGCATGTTTTGACGTGAGTTGACCTGTCCTCTATCTGGGTGCCAGGGGCCTACATTTCTGATAATCGGCTGTTCCATTGTTTGGGGACATGAAGCCTTTTTTGCCGTGAATTGACCTCTCCTCTCTCTGGGTGCCAGGGGCCTACATTTCTGATAAACGCCTGTTGCATTAATGAGTGACATAAACCTATTTTTGCCGTAAATTGACCTCTCCTCTGACTAGGGGCCATGGTCCTACATTTCTGATAAACGCCTGTTCCATGGGTGGGTGACATGAAACTTGTTTTGCCGTAAATTTACCTCTCCTTTATCTGGGTGCCAGGGGCCTACATTTCTGATAATCTCCTTTTACATTGGTGCGTGACATGAAGCTTGTTTTGCCGTGAATTTATCTCGCCTCTGTCTGGGTGCCAGGGGCCTACATTTCTGATAATCGCCTGTTCCAAGGGTGGGTGACATGAAGTCTGTTTTGCCATGCATTGACCTCTCTTCTATCTGGGTGCCAGCGGCCTAAATTTCTGATAATCACATGTTCAATTGGTGTTGGACATGAAGCCTGTTTTGCCGTGCATTGACCTCTCCTATGTCTAGGTGCCAGGGGCCTACAGTTCTGATAATCGCCTGTTGCGTTCGAGGGTGACATTAACCTATTTTTGCCGTGAATTGACCTCTCCTCTGTCTGGGTGCCAGTGGCCAACATTTCTGATAATCGCCTGTTTCATTGGTTGGTTAAATTAAGCATGTTTTGTCTAGAATTGACCTCTCCTTTGTCTGGGTGCCAGGGTTCTACATTTCTGATAAACGCCTGTTGCATTAATGAGTGACATAAACCTCTTTTTGCCGTAAATTGACCTCTCCTCTGACTAGGTGCAAGGGTCCTACATTTCTGATAAACGCCTGTTCCATGGGTGGGTGACATGAAGCATGTTTTGACGTGAGTTGATCTCTCCTCTGTCTGGGTGCCAGGGGCCTAAATTTCTGATAATCGCCTGTTCCATTGATGGGGGACATGAACCCTGTTTTGCCATGAATTGACCTCTCCTCTGGTTTAGTGCCAGGGGCCTACATTTCTAAAATCGCCTGTTTCATTCGTGGGTGACATGAAGCCAGTTTTGCCTTGAATTGACCTCTCCTCTGTCTGGGTGCCAGGGGTCTACATTTCTTAAAATCACATGTTCTATTCGTGGGGGACATGAAGCCTGTTTTGCCGTGAATTGACCTCTCCTCTGTCTGGGTGCCAGGGTCCTACATTTCTGATAATCGCCTGTTCCATGGGTGGGTGAAATGAAGTCTGTTCTGCCGTGCATTGTACTCTCCTCTATCTGGGTGCCAGGGGTCTACATTTCTGATAATCGCCTGTTCCATCGGTTGGTGACATAAAACGTGTTTTGCCGTGAATTTATCTCTCCTATGTCTGGGTGCTTGGGGCCTATTTCTAAAAATCGCCTGTTACATTGGTGGGGGACATGAAGCCTGTTTTTCCGTGAATTGAACTCTCCTCTGTCTTAGTGCCAAGGGCCTACATTTCTTATAATCACATGTTCCATTGCTTGGGGACATGAAGCCTGTTTTGCAGTGCATTGACCTCTCCTATGTCTAGGTGCCAGGGGCCTACAGTTCTGATAATCGCCTGTTGCGTTCGTGGGTGACATTAACCTATTTTTGCCGTGAATTGACCTCTTCTCTGTCTGTGTGCCAGTGGCCAACATTTCTGATAATCGCCTGTTCCATTGATGGGTGACATGAAGCCTGTTTTGCTGTGAATTGAACTCTCCTCTGTCATGGTGCCAAGGGCCGACATTTCTGATAATCGCCTGTTTCATTGGATGGTTAAATTAAGCCTGTTTTGCCTTGAATTGACCTCTCCTTTGTCTGGGTGCCAGGGTTCTACATTTCTGATAAACGCCTGTTGCATTAATGAGTGACATAAACCTCTTTTTGCCGTAAATTGACCTCTCCTCTGACTAGGTGCCAGTGTCCTACATTTCTGATAAACGCCTGTTCAATGGGTGGGTGACATGAAGCTTGTTTTGACGTGAGTTGACCTCTCATCTGTCTGGGTGCCAGGGGCCTAAATTTTTGATAATCACATGTTCAATTGGTGGGGGACATGAAGCCTGTTTTGCCGTGCATTGACCTCTCCTATGTCTAGGTGCCAGGGGCCTACAGTTCTGATAATCGCCTGTTGCGTTCGTGGGTGACATTAACCCATTTTTGCCGTGAATTGACCTCTCCTTTGTCTGGGTGCCAGGGTTCTACATTTCTGATAAACGCCTGTTGCATTAATGAGTGACAGAAAACTCTTTTTGCCGTGAATTGACCTCGCCTCTGTCTGGGTGCCAGTGGCCAACATTTCTGATAATCGCCTGTTTCATTGATTGGTTAAATTAAGCCTGTTTTGTCTAGAATTGACCTCTCCTTTGTCTGGGTGCCAGGGTCCTACATTTCTGATAAACGCCTGTTTCATGGGTGGGTGACATGAATCTTGTTTTGCCGTGAATTTACCTCTCCTCTGTCAGGATGCCAGTGGCCTACATTTTTTATAATCGCCTGTTCCATTGGTGGGTGACATGAAGCCTGTTTTGTCTTGAATTTATCTCTTCTCTGTCTGGGTGCTAGGGGCCTACATTTCTAAAAATCGCCTGTTCCGTTGGTGGGTGACATGAAGCATGTTTTGATGTGAGTTGACCTCTCCTCTATCTGGGTGCCAGGGGCCTACATTTCTGATAATCATCTGTTCCATTGGTGGGTGACATGAAGCCTGTTTTGCCGTGAATTTATATCTCCTCTGTCTGGGTGCCAGGGTTCTACGTTTCTGATAATCGCCTGCTACATGGGTGGGTGACATGAAACCTGTTTTGCCTTGAATTTATCTCTCCTCTGTCTGGGTGCCAGGGGTCTACATTTCTTATAATCACATGTTCCATTGGAGTGGGCACAGGAAGCCTGTTTTGCCGTGAATTGACCTCTCCTCTGTCTTGGTGCCAGGGGCCTACATTTCTCATAATCGCCTGTTTCATTGGTTGGTTAAATTAAGCCTGTTTTGCCTAGAATTAACCTCTCCTCTGTCTGGGTGCCAGGGGCCTACATTTCTGATAATCGCCTGTTCCATTGGTGGTTGACATGAAGCCTGTTTTGCTGTGAATTGAACTCTCCTCTGTCTTGGTGCCAAGGGCCGACAATTCTTATAATCACATGTTCCATTGGTGGGGGACATGAAGCCTGTTTTGCCTTAAATTTACCTCTCCTCTGTCAGGATGCCAGTGGCCTACATTTCTGATAATCGCCTGTTCCATTGGTGGGTGACATGAAGCCTGTTTTGCCGTAAATTGACCTCTCCTCTGTCTGTGTGCCAGGGGTCTACATTTCTTATAATCACATGTTCCATTGGTGGGTGACATAAAACTTGTTTTGCTGTGAATTTACCTGTCCTCTGTCAGGATGCCAGGGGCCTACATTTCTCATAATTGCCTGTTCCATTGGTGGGTGACATGAATCCTGTTTTGCCTTGAATTTATCTCTTCTTTGGGTGCTAGGGCCTACATTTCTAAAAATCGGCTGTTCCATTGGTGGGTGACATGAAGCATGTTTTGACGTGAGTTGACCTCTCCTCTATCTGGGTGCCCGTGGTCCTACATTTCTGAAAATCGGCTGTTCCATTGGTGGGTGACATGAAGCTTGTTTTGCTGTGAATTTACCTCTCCTCTGTCTGGATGCCAGGGCCCTACATTTCTGATAATTGCATGTTTCATTGGTGGGTGACATGAAGCCAGTTTTGCCTTGAATTGAAATATCCTCTGTCTGGGTGCCAGGGTTCTACGTTTCTGATAATCGCCTGCTCCATGGGTGGGTGACATGAAACCTGTTTTGCCTTCAATTTATCTCTCCTCTGTCTGGGTGCCAGGGGTCTACATTTCTTATAATCACATGTTCCATTGGAGTGGGCTCATGAAACCTGTTTTGCCGTGAATTGACCTCTCCTCTTTCTGGGTGCCAGGGGCCTACATTTCTGATAATCGCCTGTTCCATGGGTGGGTGACATGAAGTCTGTTTTGCCGTGCAATAACCTCACTTCTGTCTGGGTGCCAGGGGCCTACATTTCTGATAATCACCTGTTCCATTGTTAGGTGATATGAAGCCTGTTTTGTCGTGAATTGAACTCTACTCTGTCTTGGTGCCAAGGGCCTACATTTCTTATAATCACATGTTCCATTGGTGGGGGACATGAAATCTGTTTTCCCGTGCATTGACCTCTCCTATGTCTAGGTGCCAGGGGCCTACAGTTCTGATAATCGCCTGTTGCGTTCTTGGGTGACATTAACCTATTTTTGCTGTGAATTGACCTCTCCTCTGTCTGGGTGCCAGTGGCCAACATTTCTGATTATCGCCTGTTTCATTGGTTGGTTAAATTAAGCCTGTTTTGCCTAGAATTGACCTCTCCTTTCTCTGGGTGCAAGGGTTCTACATTTCTGATAAACGCCTGTTGCATTAATGAGTGACATAAACCTCTTTTTACCGTAAATTTACCTCTCCTCTGACTAGGTGCCAGGGGCCTACATTTCTGATAATCGCCTGTTCCATTGGTGGGTGAAATGAACCATGTTTTGCCGTGAATTGAACTCTCCTCTGTCTGGGTGCCAGGGTTCCTTCATTTCTTATAATCACATGTTCCATTGGTGGGGGACATGAAGCCTTTTTTGCCGTGAATTGACCTCTCCTCTTTCTGTGTGCCAGGGGTCTACATTTCTTATTATCACATGTTCCATTGGTGGGTGACATAAAGCTTGTTTTGCTGTTAATTTACCTCTCCTCTGTCTGGATGCCAGGTGCCTACATTTCTGATAATTGCCTTTTCCATTGGTGGGTGACATGAAGCCTGTTTTGCCGTGAATTGACCTCTCCTCTGTCTGGGTGCAAGGGTCCTACATTACTGATAATCTCCTGTTCCATTGGTGGGTGACATGAAGCCTGTTTTGCCATGAATATATCTCTCATCTATCTGGGTGCCAGGGTTCTACGTTTCTGATAATCGCCTGCTCCATGGGTGGGTGACATGAAGCCTGTTTTGCCGTGAATTTATCTCACCTTTGTCTGGGTGCCAGGGTTCTACGTTTCTGATAATCGCCTGTTCCATTGGTGGGTGACATGAAGCCTGTTTTGCAGTGAATTTATCTCTTCTCTGTCTGGGTGCCAGGGGCCTACATTTCTGATAATCGCATGTTTCATTGATGGGGGACATGAACCCTGTTTTGCCATGAATTGACCTCTCCTCTGGGTGGGTGCCAGGGGCCTATATTTCTGATAATCGCCTGTTTCATTCGTGGGTGACCTGAAGCCAGTTTTGCCTTGAATTGACCTCTCCTCTGTCTGGGTGCCAGGGGTCTACATTTCTTATGATCACATGTTCCATTGGAGTGAGCTCATGAAGCCTGTTTTGCCGTGAATTGACCTCTCCTCTGTCTGGGTGCCAGGGGCTTAAATTTCTGATAATCGCCTGTTCCTTTGGTGGGTGACATGAAGCCTGTTTTGCCGTGAATTGAACTCTCCTCTGTCTTAGTGCCAAGTGCCTACATTTCCTATAATCACATGTTCCATTGGTGGGGGACATGAAGCCTGTTTTGCCGTGCATTGACCTCTCCTATGTCTAGTTGCCAGGGGCCTACAATTCTGATAATCGCCTGTTGCGTTCTTGGGTGACATTAACCTATTTTTGCCGTGAATTGACCTCTCCTCTGTCTGCGTGCCAGGGGCCTACATTTCTAACAATCGCCTGTTTCATTGGTTGGTTAAATTCAGCCTGTTTTGCCGTAGAATTGACATCTCCTCTGTCTGGGTGCCAGGGTTCTACATTTCTGATTATCGCCTGTTGCATTGGTGGGTGACATGAAGCCTTTTTTTTTCCGTGCATTGACCACTCCTCTGTCTACTTGACGAGGCCTACATTTCTGATTATCGCCTGTTCCATTGGTGGGTGACATTAAGCTTGTTTTGCCGTGAATTGACCTCTCCTCCGTCTGGGTTCCAGGAGCCTTCATTTATGATAATCGGCTGTTGCATTCGTGGGTGACAGTAACTAACATTTTTTTTGCAATGAATTGAACTATACTCTGTCTGGTTGCGAAGGGCATACATTTCTGATAATCGCCTCTTCCATTGGTGGGTGACATAAAGCCTGTTTTGCCGTGAATTGACCTCTCCTCTGTCTGGGTGCCATGGGCCTACATTTCTAATAATCGTCTGTTCCATTGTTCGCTGACATGAAGCCTGTTTTGCCATGGATTGACCTCTCCGCTATCTGGGTGGCAGGGGCCTTTATTTCTGATAATTGTCTGTTCCATTGGTTTGTGACATGAAGCCTATTTTACCGTGAATTGACCTCTCCTCTGTCTGTGTGCCAGGGGCCTAAATTTCTGATAATCGACTGTACCTTTGGTGGGTGACATGAATCCTGTTTTTCCTTGAATTTATCTCTCCGCTGTCTGGGTGATAAGGGCCTACATTTCTGATAATCCTCTGTTCCATGGATGGGTGAAATGAACCCTGTTTTGCTGTGAATTGAACTCTCCTCTGTCTGGGTGCCAGGGGCCTACATTTCTGATAATCCCCTGTTCCAAGGATGGGTGAAATGAACCCTGTTTTGCTGTGATTTGAACTCTCCTCTGTCTTGGTGCCAGGGGCCTACATTTCTTAAAATCGCATGTTCTATTGGTGGGGGACATGAAGCCTGTTTTGCCGTGAATTGACCTCTCCTCTGCCTGGGTGCCAGGGGCCTACATTTATGATAATCGCAATTTCCATTGGTGGGTGACATGAAGCCTGTTTTGTAGTGAATTGACCTATATTCTGTGTAGGTGCAAGGGGCCTACATTTCTGAAAATCAAATGTTCCATTGTTGGGGGCATGAAGCCTGTTTTTCCGTGAATTGACCTCGCCTCTGTCTGGGTGCCAGGGGTCTACATTTCTGATAATCGCCTGTTCCATTGGTGGGTGACATGAAGCCTGTTTTGCCGTGAATTGACCTCTTCTCTGTCTGAGTGCCAGGGGCCTATATGTCTGATCGACTGTACATTTGGAGGGTGACATGAAGCCTGTTTTGTGGGTGACATGAAGCCTGTTTTGCCGTGAATTTATCTCTCCTCTGTCTGGGTGCCAGGGGCCTATATTTCTGCTAATCGCCTGATCCATGGGTGGGTTAAATGAAGCCTGTTTTGCCGTGAATTGAACTCTCCTCTGTCTGGGTGCCAGGGTCTACATTTCTGATAATCGCTTGTTCCATTGGTGAATGAAATGAAGCCTGTTTGGCCGTGAATTTTTCTCTCCTCTGTCTGGGTGCCAGGGGCATACATTTCTTAAAATCACATGTTCTATTCGTGGGGGACATGAAGCCTGTTTTGCCGTGAATTGATCTCGCCTCTGTCTGGATGTCAGGGGTCTACATTTCTGCTAATCGCCTGATACATGGGTGGGTTAAATGAAGCCTTTTTTGCCTTTAATTGACCTCTCCTCTGTCTGGGTGAAGCAGTAGAATGAAAAATAAGAGGGTTAAAACACAGTCCAGGAGAGGATCTGTGGGTAACTGGCAGGGCGCCAGAGGAGGGACCCTTAAAAAGATGGAGTGAGCTACGATGAAGGCTTACTTATTTGAGTTATGGGTTAAGGAGGGAAGAATTTAAGTATAAAGAAGAGTTCGGCTGCCTAAAGGCCATAGACCACTATAAACAAAAAGTGGCTCGAAACTGAGTGAGGTCTAAACACAGGGGAACGTGTGTGTTAGAGAAGAAAAATAGACCCTTATTAGGAACTGGCGCCAGAACCACGTTAACCTTAACTGGGGTGATTTGTGCCAAAGGTGTGGTATTAAAAGATACAGTTTTGGAGGTTTAACAAGATGAAGAAACCTACCAAAAACATTGGAAGCAGCATAAATAAAATATAATAAAGTGCAGTGGATATCAAACAAAAGACCAAGAAGATAACTCACTTCACCCAGGGGTCTCCAAGTGGGATAAACTCAAGACACCCACTGGAGGGTCCCCTCCGCCTGGGTCGCTTGTAGGTTGTAAACGGAAGACAGCAGGCATTGAAGCTTTTTCTTGTCCAACGTCTTTATTGGGTACACAGGCAGGTAAAGTACAGCTGGCTCAACGCGTTTCGGGGTATATCCACCCCTTCATCAGGAGCATAACATGTATAGGATCACATACAGACATTTATAAAGGCAGAAAGGCGCCCAATTCAAATGGGGAACGTCACTTCCGGTTTGCGTTCCAACGTGGAACGCAACCGGAAGTGACACCGCCGCGTGCAGAAAAGGAAGGAATAATATTTTTTAATATTAATGCTAATAGTCATGCAATAAAAACAATGAGGTCCTAAGTATAACATTAATAAAATATAGTGAAAGAGCACATGCGGCCATCGGCCTCCCGGTCGGCTGCTTCCGGTGTGTGGAACGCAAGGCCGGAAGTGACGCGGGCCAGGGGTGCCGCCGTCTGTAGTTGTGTTCTCGTGGTGGCGCGGTCGGCAGCCCGGAAATGACGTCGGCGGGAGTGCCGATGCGCTTCATCCGGTCTGTGGAACGCACAGGCCGGAAATGAGAGAGTGAAGAGAAGAAAACATAGAACATTCAACCAAAATACATGTAAACACAAAAATCATAGTGAAATATAGATAGAGGACATTTTGTTATTAATAAAAGCTACTATTAGGTTTTGTTCCTTTTGTCATCTAACAAAAAAATTTTTTTCAGGAACAGTACATGAATTGTCGTTCAGAACGTCCCTATTTTGTATGAACTATGCTTGAACTATAGGGAACACGTCATAGCTTGGATGTTCAGGATCGTGATACTAATAATAATAAAAAAAAAAAAAAATAATAATAAAAAAAAAAACGCAAATGTATGACCATGTACATATAAAGGAAAAATTGTTGGTCAAAGCAAAATATCTATTTTAGGTATTTTTTGTATATATAGTGTTTTTTTAAAAAAAATCTAAAATATAGTGTTTTCTTAAAAAATTCTTAAAAAATCGGGGTAAGGTAATGTGTTAATAAAAAAAAAGGGGGGGGGGTCGGGAGGACCAGACCTAAAAGGGGAGCACGTTTAGTGGTTGGGTGAAAACACTATCACCCAACCACTAAACTATATATGACTGAGAACAACCTAGATCCTCACAGGAAAAAATCCATGGTTACCTCAAAACCCGAACATTTTATTCCCTCCAGGATATTAATTAACACCAGACTACAAAAGACCCGAGGTTGGAAAATACAGACCCCACAACAACAGAGGGCACAACCCTCGGTATCTCAGACAATGCTCACTACGAACTTAACTCAAAACAACATTCCAGATGACAAGGACTTATCAGTGTACACTACACCCATTTCACTCAAAACCTGTCCCCCCCCCTACATCCATTGCTTCACCCCTCTCTCCGTGTAGTACCCCTACAAACAGTATTCCCCAGTCTCTCCTTAATATCTCCATTTATTCGCAATCCAGCAACCAATCAGATACATTTTTGGCCCTGCCCACCAACCTTTCAGATAATTCCTCCTCTTTTTTAGGCAAACTTTCCCCTTTACCTCCACCGCCCCTACCGCCCCTCACACCTCTAAGGAAAACCATCTCGAGTGTCCAGGTTCTCACCCCATTTTTCACACCATCCGAACACCCGACCCCGTCAAGACCCAATTTCCAGAACCAAAAAATCACCCAGTTCTTCAGCCCCGTCTTCTCCACAAAGAAAAGACTATTAAACAACATAGAGGCTGTAGAGGGGTAAAACGTAAACACACCTCCAAAAAATCCAAACGAATCCATCGCTCTCTGTCCCAGTTGCCTAGCTCCACCCGATCTCCCCCCCCCCCCCCCAGAACCAAACCTTAATACATTAGCCCTTAATAAAGGTATTTACAACATTTCTCATCACCCCCTTTGCCTTGATGAAATAACACTCCTTAGCAAAGGCCTGTCATTATGTCCAACCCAATGTCCCGATCCCTTCGAACTCTTCGTTGACCTTAATCAATTTATACGCCGTCTTACCTTAAAAAGACACTTTATTATCAAAGATTCTAAAAACACTGTACCTATTTTTAATATTCTAAACCCAACCGTTCCTAGCGGAACCCCTACCCAATCATCCCCTTTCACACCCAATCGATACCTTCAAAACTCCAACCAAAGTCCTCCTTTTATCCCTTGGAAAGTAGGGGCCCACATCTTGAAAGCTTTTATAACTCAGTTTTAGACGACCTCAAAACCCTCACAGACACACATACAAA
>JAKVIS010002899.1:0-20041 GCA_033119425.1 Bufotes viridis | reverse complement strand
AGGAGATTACTGCATACAGATATATACAGCCACCACTAGAGGGAGCTCAGGAGATTACTAGCATACAGATATATACAGCTACTACTAGAGGGAGCTCAGGAGATTACTGCATACAGATATATACAGCCACCACTAGAGGGAGCTCAGGAGATTACTGCATACAGATATATATAGCCACCACTAGAAGGAGCTCAGGAGATTACTGCATACAGATATATATAGCCACCACTAGAGGGAAATCAGGAGATTACTACATACAGATATATACAGCCACCACTAGAGGGAGCTCAGGAGATTACTGCATACAGATATATACAGCCACCACTAGAGGGAGCTCAGGAGATTACTACATACAGATATATACAGCCACCACTAGAGGGAGCTCAGGAGATTACTGCATACAGATAGATATAGCCACCACTAGAGGGAAATCAGGAGATTACTACATACAGATATATACAGCTACTACTAGAGGGAGCTCAGGAGATTACTGCATACAGATATATACAGCCACCACTAGAGGGAGCTCAGGAGATTACTACATACAGATATATACAGCCACCACTAGAGGGAGCTCAGGAGATTACTGCATACAGATATATACAGCCACCACTAGAGGGAGCTCAGGAGATTACTACATACAGATATATACAGCCACCACTAGAGGAGCTCAGGAGATTACTGTATACAGATATATACAGCCACCACTAGAGGGAGCTCAGGAGATTACTGCATACAGATATATACAGCCACCACTAGAGGGAGCTCAGGAGATTACTGCATACAGATATATACAGCCACCACTAGAGGGAGCTCAGGAGATTACTGCATACAGATATATACAGCCACCACTAGAGGGAGCTCAGGAGATTACTGCATACAGATATATACAGCCACCACTAGAGGGAGCTCAGGAGATTACTGCATACAGATATATACAGCCACCACTAGAGGGAGCTCAGGAGATTACTGCATACAGATATATACAGCCACCACTAGAGGGAGCTCAGGAGATTACTGCATACAGATATATACAGCCACCACTAGAGGAGCTCAGGAGATTACTGCATACAGATATATACAGCCACCACTAGAGGGAGCTCAGGAGATTACTGCATACAGATATATACAGCCACCACTAGAGGGAGCTCAGGAGATTACTGCATACAGATATATACAGCCACCACTAGAGGGAGCTCAGGAGATTACTACATACAGATATATACAGCCACCACTAGAGGAGCTCAGGAGATTACTGCATACAGATATATACAGCCACCACTAGAGGGAGCTCAGGAGATTACTGCATACAGATATATACAGCCACCACTAGAGGGAGCTCAGGAGATTACTACATACAGATATATACAGCCACCACTAGAGGGAGCTCAGGAGATTACTGCATACAGATATATACAGCCACCACTAGAGGGAGCTCAGGAGATTACTACATACAGATATATACAGCCACCACTAGAGGGAGCTCAGGAGATTACTGCATACAGATATATACAGCCACCACTAGAGGGAGCTCAGGAGATTACTGCATACAGATATATACAGCCACCACTAGAGGGAGCTCAGGAGATTACTACATACAGATATATACAGCCACCACTAGAGGGAGCTCAGGAGATTACTGCATACAGATATATACAGCCACCACTAGAGGAAGCTCAGGAGATTACTGCATACAGATATATACAGCCACCACTAGAGGGAGCTCAGGAGATTACTACATACAGATATATACAGCCACCACTAGAGGGAGCTCAGGAGATTACTGCATACAGATATATACAGCCACCACTAGAGGGAGCTCAGGAGATTACTGCATACAGATATATACAGCCACCACTAGAGGGAGCTCAGGAGATTACTGCATACAGATATATACAGCCACCACTAGAGGGAGCTCAGGAGATTACTACATACAGATATATACAGCCACCACTAGAGGGAGCTCAGGAGATTACTACATACAGATATATACAGCCACCACTAGAGGGAGCTCAGGAGATTACTACATACAGATATATATCAGCCACCACTAGAGGGAGCTCAGGAGATTACTGCATACAGATATATACAGCCACCACTAGAGGGAGCTCAGGAGATTACTGCATACAGATATATACAGCCACCACTAGAGGGAGCTCAGGAGATTACTACATACAGATATATACAGCCACCACTAGAGGGAGCTCAGGAGATTATTACATACAGATATATACAGCCACCACTAGAGGGAGCTCAGGAGATTACTGCATACAGATATATACAGCCACCACTAGAGGGAGCTCAGGAGATTACTGCATACAGATATATACAGCCACCACTAGAGGGAGCCCAGGAGATTACTACATACAGATATATACAGCCACCACTAGAGGAGCTCAGGAGATTACTGCATACAGATATATACAGCCACCACTAGATGGAGCTCAGGAGATTACTACATACAGATATATACAGCCACCACTAGAGGGAGCTCAGGAGATTACTACATACAGATATATACAGCCACCACTAGAGGGAGCTCAGGAGATTACTACATACAGATATATACAGCCACCACTAGAGGGAGCTAAGGAGATTACTGCATACAGATATATACAGCCACCACTAGGGGGAGCTCAGGAGATTACTGCATACAGATATATACAGCCACCACTACAGGGAGCTCAGGAGATTACTACATACAGATATATACAGCCACCACTAGGGGGAGCTCAGGAGATTACTGCATACAGATATATACAGCACCACTAGAGGGAGCTCAGGAGATTACTATATACAGATATATACAGCTACCAATAGAGGGAGATGATGAACCCATGTTGTCATTTATTTATTTATTTTTTATAGAAAGCCTCAAAATTACATTTTTAATTACTGACATTTATTTCCTTGCATTGCATCAGATTATGCCGTGTACGGTGACAATGCAGTGCATCCTGCATATAGACTATGAGCCAGAAGGAGTCAACTTGAGTGTAAGGAAAAGCCTTTTGTGAATGCAGCTCTGGAGGTGACAATACATAACGTATTTGATATTGTAAAGCAAAATGTTTCTCAGACTGCGATTGCACAGACGCCTCCCGGATCTGTCCGGCGGTGTACAGCGCGGCAGATGATGAGCAGGCGACAGCCGTGACTGCAGCGTCATCCCTGCCTCCTCCGCTCACATCGCCGCCTGCCTCCAGGTCCTGCTGCGTCAGCGAATATTCTGCACAATCCAGTGTTCATTAATCTAAGTGTCAGGAAATTCTGCAATATTTGCCCAAGTGTCTCACTGCTTGAAGAAACAAACACGCTGTGCGCCATAGTGCGGGGTAAAAATAATAGCGTAATCATTCAGTCCGGCGACTCGGGGCCTGATCTGTCCGTCTGCTACATGGACCCGTCCTTGAAGGTTTGGATGGGGTGGTGCCTCAGGAAGCGGGTGGATGAGGTTTACTGCTGACTGTACCGTGCGCCACACATCAGGCCTCAGGGGGGCGTAGTATGTCCTATATGGCAGCATTATTACGAGATCTTCATTAGAACAGTTAGCGCTATTCCTTGGACAGTATGTGGCAGGGTGTAGGCGCTGTATGGCTCTACTGTGTGATCACTGTCTGCGGTATTATTCCTGTATTGTGTGCGCTGCCTAAAACTTTTCCTTATCTGCATGTATATATATGTGCTGTGTATGTATGTATCTGGTGTGTGTATATATGTGCTGTGTATGTATCTGTTGTATGTATGTTTGTATGCACTGTAGGTATGCATGATATGTATATGCTGTAGGTAGGTATGTATGTGCTGCGTTATGTGCCCACATACTTACATGCTGTAGGTTTGTATGTGCATTTTTATATTCTTTATGTATCTGTTGTAAGTATGTGCTGTAGGTATGTGTAGGTATGTCCATACATATGTATGTGCTGTAGGTAGGTATGTCCATACAGATGTATGTGCTGTAGGTATGTGTAGGTATGTCCATACATATGTATGTGCTGTAGGTATGTGTAGGTATGTCCATACAGATGTATGTGCTGTAGGTAGGTATGTGCCGACATATGTGTGTATGTATGTGCCGTGTGTATTGGAGCAGCACAGCAGATGGGCTGAGCGCGGCCGCTGGGGGATGTGATGCAGATAATCAGATGAGACTGGAGCTGTTAATTAGATTATAGCGAGAGTCACAGCTGAGGAGGGATGAACAACAGGACACAGGCAGACGAGGGGTTAACAGCAAGCGGAAAGGGGGGGGGCAGTAAACACCATAAACAACCCCGGCTGCTGTGCGGACCCCAGTACTGAGCAAGAAATCAGTTATACATGGAAATGGGTTTAGTGGGGAAGGACCCCCAGCGGACAGGTAGGGCGTATGGAGGACCCTAATACACACATAGTGTATGGAGTTTCCCCCAATGCCCCCTCTCCTCCGGCAGGTTCAGGGCAGACATGGTGGATGGCGAGGACCCCCGCTGCGACAGGAAAGAGTATGGGAAAGTGGAGAAGACCCCTTTGCTACTGCAGGACTACGGCGTGGTGGATGGAGGAGACGGGAGCGGTGTGGTGGATGGAGGGAGACGGGACAGGTGTGGTGGATGGAGGAGACGGGAGCGGTGTGGTGGATGGAGGGGACGGGACCGGTGTGGTGGATGGAGGGGACGGGACCGGTGTGGTGGATGGAGGGAGACGGGACCAGTGTGGTGGATGGAGGGGACGGGACCGGTGTGGTGGATGTTGGGAGACGGGACCGGTGTGGTGGATGTTGGGAGACGGGACCGGTGTGGTGGATGGAGGGAGACGGGACAGGTGTGGTGGATGGAGGAGACGGGAGCGGTGTGGTGGATGGAGGGGACGGGACCGGTGTGGTGGATGGAGGGGACGGGACCGGTGTGGTGGATGGAGGAGACGGGACCGGTGTGGTGGATGGAGGAGACGGGAGCGGTGTGCTGGATGGAGGAGATGGGACCGGTGTGGTGGATGGAGGGAGATGGGACCGGTGTGGTGGATGGAGGGGACAGGACCGGTGTGGTGGATGGAGGGAGATGGGACCGGTGTGGTGGATGGAGGAGACGGGACCGGTGTGGTGGATGGAGGAGACGGGACCGGTGTGGTGGATGGAGGAGACTGGACCGGTGTGGTGGATGGAGGACGACGGGACCGGTGTGGTGGATGGAGGAGACGGGACCGGTGTGGTGGATGGAGGAGACGGGACCGGTGTAGTGGATGGAGGGAGACAGGACCGGTGTGGTGGATGGAGGAGAGCGGGACCGTGTGGTGGATGGAGGAGACGGGACCGGTGTGGTGGATGGAGGAGACGGGACCGGTGTGGTGGATGGAGGAGACGGGACCGGTGTGGTGGATGGGAGATGATGATACCGGTGTGGTAAATGGGGAGATGGAATCAGTGTGGTGGGGGATGAAGGAGATGGGACCGGTGTGGTGGATGAGAGGAGGTGATACTTGTGTGGTGGATGGAGACGACTGAATCAGTGTGATGGATGGAGAAGACTGGACCAGTGTGGTGGATGGAAAGGAAGTGGCTGGTGTGCTGGATGGGAGGAGATGAGACCAGTGTTGTGGATGGGGAAGATGGGGACCAGTATGGCAGTTGGAGAAGATGGGAATGGGTTGGTGGATGGAGATGATACTGGTGTTGTGGATGGAGAAAATTTAATCAATGTGATGGATGGAGAAGATGGGACCAGTGTGGTGGATGGAGAAGATGGGACCAGTGTGGTGGATGGGTGAAATGTGACTGGTGTGGTGAATGGGTGAAATGTGACTGGTGTGGTGGTTGGAGAAGATGGCACAGGTATGGTGGATGAGAGGAGATGGGACCGGGTTGATGGATGGGTGGAGGTAGGACCTGCGTGGATGGAGGAGATGGGACCTGTGTGATGGATGGGGGATCCCTGTGCTACAGTAAGGCAGGTGTAAGGACTTTTATGCCACACTCCACAGTAGGACCCACCCAGGTACTTCAGGTCAGGTGTCCTTTTGGAGGACGCCCCAGTAGGACAGTTGAGCGTTCCTTTGTGTTCCGCATCTTTGTAGTGATCTCTCCAGAACTGAGGTCTTTCCTTCACTATTAGATGCTGTTTTCTGCCCTTGATTCCTATGAACGGAAAGGTCAGAAGAATGATTTGAGGTGAACGCATAAGACAGATCGGAGCACTGTGCTGGAGGGTCAGAGCTCCCCGGGACCACCCATGATAAATCTAGCACCAGTCACAGAGCGCACAGCAGCTGCTCCATCTAGTGAGCTAAACTGAGGAAGATTTCTACATATAATCTAATATATAAAGCTGAGGGTATGTGTGTCCGCTAAAGGAATCCGCACCGTCGCATTTACAATCATGAAATTTTGTACAGCCGCCTCCTGTGACTCGGGAAACGTGATAGACGATGTTTTGAGTGGAAATTTTCACCCCGTGTTTTTCAATTTGCCAAAAAATCCGCTTAGTAACCTAACCGGCAAACCCCAGGAGCAACTGTCTGTTGTGGCAGTCAGCCTGGATATTCATCAGGTTACATAAAGCAACCAATCACAGCTCAGCTTCTATTTTGCTACTGGCCAATAATATGAGCTCTGATTGGCTGCTATAGGCAACAGGACATTCTTAGTATAAGAAGCTTATGTGTGAGGTAATGATTTCGATTGCGACGCTTAGGCTGATGTAACTCACATGACCTTAAGTGTCTACTAATTCTGTGGGGTTTTTTATACTGTCCATTAAAGACAATAATGCCCCTAAGAAAAAGAATTCAATTGGACGATTGTCGTCAGTTGCTAAGAGAAAAGCCGTATAAGGCTTTACAGTGAACTTCAGAGCCCCCCCCCAAAGTTCCCTGCCTTCTTAAAATGGGACCTCCACAGCACCTCACCCCCTTGACAGTGATCTCCACAGGGGCCCGCCCCTATAATAGTGACCTCTACTGCACCCAGCCCCTTAACCATGACCTCCATAGCAGACCGTCCCCTTAACTGTGACCTCCACCGTTCCCTGCCTCCTTAACAAAGACCTCCACAGTGCCCCCCCCCCCCCTTTAACATTGACTGCCACAGTACCCTACTGCCTTAACAGTGACTTCCACAGCAGCTACCCCTTTATTAGTGACCTACACAGTGGCCGCACCTTCATAGTGACCTCCACAGTATCCTGTCTGCTTAATTTCCACAATAACTTGCGCCTTTAACAGTAACCTCAACAGCGCTTGCCCCTTAAACAGTGACCTCCACAGCGGCCCGCCCTTTATTTGTGACCTCCACAGTACCCAGTCTCGTTAAGGGTGATTTCCATAATGACAAGCCCCCTTATACGGCTTTTCTCTTAGCAACTGACGACAATCGTCCAATTGAATTCTTTTTCTTAGGGGCATTATTGTCTCTAATTGACAGTATATAAAACCCCACAGAATTAGTAGACACTTAAAGGGGTTTCCCATCTTAATGATCACTGTTAAATCTGTTAATGATTGATTTAACAGTGATCATTTTTCTAAATATATTTAACTAATTCCCACCCCTTAGAAGAAAATGAAGATATACTTACCTGACTGTTGTCTTCCGTCTCCCCTGGTTACGGCCGCCGCTCTTCTCCGGAATCGCGGTGGCCGTGCTTGCGCAGACAACTTCTTTTCTCCCGGTCGGGCCGCGCGCAGTCCAGAAAACGCACGCCAACGCCGCGCATGCGCTATGGTGACTTCTTCCTGGCCACTATAGTATACTTGCCAGGAAGAAGTCGCCAGGGCGCATGCGTGGCTGCGCGCGCGTTCAGTCCAGCGCGGAGAAGACGTCAATCAAGATGGAGCCCGCCCCCTGCCGAAACCAGGAAGTGGACGGCGCGCCGGGAGCAGGTAGGTAAGAAAGAGAGTGATGGGAATACCCCTTTAAGGTCATGTGAGTTACATCAGCCTCTACAACAACGTTTGCTAAGCGTCGCAATCGAAATCATTACCTCACACATAAGCTTCTTATACTAAGAATGTCCTGTTGCCTATAGCAGCCAATCAGAGCTCATATTAATGGCCTGTAGCAAAATAGAAGCTGAGCTGTGATTGGGTGAAAATTTCCACTCAAAACATCGTCTATGACATTCCCCGAGTCACAGGAGGCGGCTGTGCAAAATGTCGTGATTGTGAATGTGACGGTGCGGATTCCTTTAGCGGACACACATACCCTCAGCTTTATATATTAGATTATATGTAGAAATCTTCCTCAGTTTAGCTCACTAGATGGAGCAGCTGCTGTGCGCTCTGTGACTGGTGCTAGATTTATCATGGGTGGTCCCGGGGAGCTCTGACCCTCCAGCACAGTGCTCCGATCTGTCTTATGCGTTCACCTCAAATCATTCTTCTGACCTTTCCATTTTGTTTATAGGAATCAAGGGCAGAAAACAGGATCTAATAGTTCGGGAGAGACCTCAGTTCTGGAGAGATCACTACAAAGGAACGCTCAACTGTCCTACTGGGGCGTCCTCCAAAAGGACACCTGACCTGAAGTACCTGGGTGGGTCCTACTGTGGAGTGTGGCATAAAAGTCCTTACACCTGCCATCACACAGGTCCGATCTCCTCCATCCACGCTGGTCCTGCCTCCACCCATCCATCATGCCGGTCCAGCCTCCACCCATCCATCACTCCGATCCAGCCTCCACCCATCCATCACTCCGATCCAGCCTCCACCCATCCATCACTCCGATCCAGCCTCCACCCATCCATCACTCCGATCCAGCCTCCACCCATCCATCACGCCAGTCCAGCCTCCACCGATCCAGCCTCCACCCATGCATCATGCCAGTCCATTCTCCTGCATCCATCACACAGGTCCCATCTCCTCTCATCCACCATACCTGTGCCATCATCTCCATCCACCAGCCCAGTCCCATCTTCTCCAACTGCCAAAGTTAAGGGGGTGGGCTGCTGTGGAGGCACCATTTTAAGAAAGCTGGGAACTTTGGGGGGGGGGGCAGTGTTACGGGGTAGGGGGCTGTGAAGTTCACTCTTAAGCGGCGGGGTATTGTAAAGTCACTCTTATGGGAGATACTGTCGATATCTTTTAGAGACACACACACACATTAAATGAAAAATACCCAAGCAAAGGCCTTCTTCTAGTATAGATATATATGTATATACATTTTTTACAACTCCCTGCTACTTCATCTAATAATACATTGTTATAATGGTCAGTGGTTGTTTTCTCCAATACAGAGCTCCAAATTCTCAGCTTTTGTCACAGCCATAGTCATCTGAATAATTGCTTTAGTCTGCATCCTCTACTAGAGTGAAAGGAGATTACTACATACAGATATATACAGCCACCACTAGAGGGAGCTCAGGAGATTACTGCATACAGATATATACAGCCACCACTAGAGGGAGCTCAGGAGATTACTACATACAGATATATACAGCCACCACTAGAGGGGGCTCAGAAGATTACTGCATACAGATATATACAGCCACCACTAGAGGGAGATCAGGAGATTACTGCATACAGATATATACAGCCACCACTAGAGGGAGCTCAGGAGATTACTGCATACAGATATATACAGCCACCACTAGAGGGAGCTCAGGAGATTACTACATACAGATATATACAGCCACCACTAAAGGGAACTCAGGAGATTACTCCATACAGATATATACAGCCACCACTAGAGGGAGCTCAGGAGCTTACTACATACAGATATATACAGCCACCACTAGAGGGAGCTCAGGAGATTACTCCATACAGATATATACAAACACAACTAGAGGGAGCTCAGGAGATTACTACATACAGATATATACAGCCACCACTAGAGGGAGCTCAGGAGATTAATGCATACAGATATATACAGCCACCACTAGAGGGAGCTCAGGAGATTACTGCATACAGATATATACAGCCACCACTAGGGGGAGCACAGGAGCTTACTACATACAGATATATACAGCCACCACTAGAGGAAGCTCAGGAGATTACTCCATACAGATATATACAGCCACCACTAGAGGGAGCTCAGGAGATTACTACATACAGATATATACAGCCACCACTAGAGGGAGCTCAGGAGATTAATGCATACAGATATATACAGCCACCAGTAGGGGGAGCTCAGGAGATTACTACATACAGCTATATACAGCCACCACTAGAGGAAGCTCAGGAGATTACTACATACAGATATATACAGCCACCACTAGAGGGGGCTCAGGAGATTACCACATAGATATATACAGCCACCACTAGAGGGAGCTCCGGAGATTACCACATAGATATATACAGCCACCACTAGAGGGATCTCAGGACATTACTGCACACAGATATATACAGTCACCACTAGAGGGAGCTCAGGAGATTATTACATACAGAAATATACAGCCACCACTAGAGGGAGCTCAGGAGATTACTACATACAGATATATACAGCCACCACTAGAGGGAGCTCAGGAGATTACTGCATACAGATATATACAGCCACCACTAGAGAGAGCTCAGGAGATTACTGCATACAGATATATACAGCCACCACTAGAGGGAGCTCAGGAGATTACTGCATACAGATATATACAGCCACCACTAGAGGGAGCTCAGGAGATTACTGCATACAGGCATATACAGACACTACTAGAAAGAGCTCAGGAGATTACTGCATACAGATATATACAGCCACCACTAGAGGGAGCTCAGGATCTTACTGCTTACAGATATATACAACCACCACTAAGGGGAGCTCAGGAGATTACTACATACATATATACAGCCACCACTAGAAGGAGCCTAGGAGATTACTGCATACAGATGTATACAGCCACCACTAGAGGGAGCTCAGGAGATTAATACATACAGATATATACAGTCACCACTAGAGGGAGCTCAGGATCTTACTGCATACAGATATATTAAACCACCACTAGGGGGAGCTCAGGAGATTACTGCATACAGATATATACAGCCACCACTAGAGGGAGCTCAGGAGATTACTGCATACAGATATGTACAGCCACCACTAGAGGGAGCTCAGGGGATTACTGCATATAGATATATACTGCCACCACTAGAGGGAGCTCAGGAGATTACCGCATGCAGATATATACAGACACCACTAGAGGGAGCTCAGGAGATTACTGCGTACAGAAATATACAGCCACCACTAGAGGGAGCTCAGGAGATTACTGCGTACAGATATATACAAGCACCACTAGAGGGAGCTCAGGAGATTACTGCGTACAGATATATACAGCCACCACTAGAAAGAGCTCAGGAGATTACTACATAAAGATATATACAGCCACCACTAGAGGGAGCTCAGGAAATTACTGCATACAGATATATAAAGTCACCACTAGAGGGAGCTCAGGAGATTACTGCATACAGATATATACAGCCACCACTAGAGGGAGCTCAGGAGATTACTGCATACAGATATATACAGCCACCACTAGAGGGAGCTCAGTAGATTACTGCACACAGATATATACAGCCACCACTAGAGGGAGCTCAGGAGATTACTACATACAGATATATACAGCCACCACTAGAGGAAGCTCAGGAGATTACTGCATACAGATATATACAGCCACCACTGGAGGGAGCTCAGGAGATTACTGCATACAGATATATACATCCACCACTAGAGGGAGCTCAGGAGATTACTGCATACAGATATATACATCCACCACTAGAGGGAGCTCAGGAGATTACTGCATACAGATATATACAGTCACCACTAGGGGGAGCTCAGGAGATTACTGCATACAGATATATACAGCCACCACTAGAGGGAGCTCAGGAGATTACTGCATACAGATATATACAGCCACCACTAGAGGAAGCTCAGGAGATTACTGCATACAGATATATACAGGCACCACTAGAGGAAGCTCAGGAGATTACTACATACAGATATATATAGCCACCACTAGAGGGAGCTCAGGAGATTACTACATACAGATATATATACAGCCACCACTAGAGGGAGCTCAGGAGATTACTACATACAGATATATATAGCCACCACTAGAGGGAGCTCAGGAGATTACTACATACAGATATTTACAGCCACCACCAGATGGAGCTCAGGAGATTACTGCATACAGATATATACAGCCACCATTAGAGGGAGCTCAGGAGATTAATGCATACAGATATATACAGCCACCACTAGAGGGAGCTCAGGAGAATACTGCATACAGATATATACAGCCACCACTGGAGGAAGCTCAGGAGATTACTACATACAGATATATACAGCCACCACTAGAGGGAGCTCAGGAGATTACTACATACAGATATATACAGCCACCACTAGAGGGAGCTCAGGAGATTACTGCATACAGATATATACACCCACTACTAGAGGGAGCTCAGGAGATTACTACATACAGATATACACAGCCACCACTAGAGGGAGCTCAGGAGATTACTGCATACAGATATATACAGCTACCACTAGAGGGAGCTCAGGAGATTACTACATACAGATATATACAGCCACCACTAGGGGGAGCTCAGGAGATTACTACATACAGATATATACACCCACCACTAGAGGGAGATCAGGAGATTACTGCATACAGATATATACATCCACCACTAGAGGGAGCTCAGGAGATTACTGCATACAGATATATACAGCCACCACTAGAGGGAGCTCAGGAGATTACTGCATACAGATATATACAGCCACCACTAGAGAGAGCTCAGGAGATTACTGCATCTTGTTCATATATTGTGTCTGCTCGTCATATACAGTCTGTGGTGGTTACTGTCCATGGTCCTGATTGTGGGGTGTTTGCTCCTCATATACACGGTCTGTGGTGGTTACTGTCCATGGTCCTGATATCGGGGTGTCTGCTCCTCACATAAATGGTCTGTGGTGGTTACTGCCTTCCTTCCTTCCTATCTGATGTTATCTTGGCCCATGTAATGTAAGTCTTCTCACACTCTCCTTACAGAGAAGCAGCGGGAGATGGCCAGGAAGGGCTCGCTGAAGAACGGGAACGTCGGGAGCCCAGTGAATCAACAGCCCAAGAAGAACAATGTTATGGCCAGAACAAGGTAGGACGCCTGGCGGGGTGACAGCCGCTGTGCCCGAATGTGACCCGGGTAGATGTTTACTGCTGGTGAAGTCTCCGTCCCCGGGTCATAGCGGCGCCCCCTGCTGTAGGGTTTTGTGGAGTCCTGAGGACTTGTGTCATTCTTGTAGCTGCCGCTCATCAAATGTCTGATTATCTATTATATCTCATCATCTTCCAGACTGGTCGTCCCGAACAAAGGATACTCCTCTCTAGACCAGAGCCCGGACGAGAAACCCCTCGTAGCCCTGGACACAGACAGGTATTTTCTATCTATCGATCTATCTATCTATCTATCTATCTATCTATCTATCTCCTATCTATCTATCTATCTATTATCTCTGTCTGTCTATTATCTGTCTGTCTGTCTATCTATTATCTGTCTGTCTGTCTATTATCTGTCTATCTATTATCTGTCTGTCTATCTTCCGTAGTCACTCATACCTGCTCTCTTCCCCTTTAGTGACGATGACTTTGACATGTCCAGGTATTCGTCCTCAGGTTACTCATCAGCTGAGGTAGGTCGGTGACTTGTGTCTCAGTTGTTCTGTATGTGATGCTAGAATAATCTCTGGAAAATTCCTGCTGTCCCAATAAAAGTGACCAGGACGCTACTGCCCTCAGGAGAACCGCAGGAGTGGTACTGTGCGGTATACGGGACAGGACGAGTGCTACTGTGTGGTATACGGGACAGGAGGAGTGCTACTGTGTGGTATACGGGACAGGACGAGTGCTACTGTGCGGTATACGGGACAGGAGGAGTGCTACTGTGTGGTATACGGGACAGGACGAGTGCTACTGTGCGGTATACGGGACAGGACGAGTGCTACTGTGCGGTATACAGGACAGGAGGAGTGGTACTGTGCGGTATACAGGACAGGAGGAGTGGTACTGTGCGGTATATAGGACAGGATGAGTGGTACTGTGCGGTATACGGGACAGGACGAGTGCTACTGTGTGGTATACGGGACAGGAGGAGTGGTTTTGTGCGGTGTACGGGACAGGACGAGTGCTACTGTGTGGTATACGGGACAGGACGAGTGCTACTGTGCGGTATACGGGACAGGAGGAGTGCTACTGTGTGGTATACGGGACAGGACGAGTGCTACTGTGCGGTATACGGGACAGGACGAGTTTTACTGTGCGGTATACAGGACAGGAGGAGTGGTACTGTGCGGTATACAGGACAGGAGGAGTGGTACTGTGCGGTATATAGGACAGGATGAGTGGTACTGTGCGGTATACGGGACAGGAGGAGTGGTACTGTGCGGAATACGGGACAGGAGGCGTGGTACTCTGCGTTATAGGCACAGGAGGCGTGGTACTGTGTGTCGGGAATCGAACCTGTGACCAGTCATGTCCCAGGCGGTAGCTCTAGCCACTAGACTACCAGCCTTTCTGGACTTTTCCTCCTGCTGAACTCTTTCATCTATCTTGCTCCAGCCTACCCTTGTTCATCAGTCTTGATTCCGTGCACCTGTTACTTCCCTTTATAAGCCCAGCCTCTAGCACCAGACCTTTGCTGGTTATTGTGCCTCCAAGCCTGTAGCAAGCTTCCTCTCTGCTCCTCCACGACGACTGCTATTTACCTTTGTTGCCGACCCGGACCGTTTGACCTCGCTGAACTGCCGCCTGCATTGACCCTTTGCCTTCCACCGACCACGCCTCTGTCTACTCCTGCTGTTACCTCGCTGCCATCTCTACTGCCGACCCGGACTGATCGACTACGCTACCTGTCTCCTGCTTCTGTGGGCCTTTGCCACTGGACTCCAACCACCAGCCGGCTGTCCTCTGACTCAGGTGAGCCAAGGACCGTTACAGAATAACCAGCCATACCATGGAGTCCGCAATGGCCACTCTGCGCAAGCAGGTTACCGAACTGCAGGAATTCGGTACTACGTACCAGGAGGAATTTGCCCAGCTCCAAGGCGTTGTCCGAAGCCAACAGGCGGAGATTATTGAACTTCAGAGGCAACTCCTGGACGTCCGCAGCACGGCCGCAGATACTCGCATGCCACTTCCATCAAAATTCGGCGGCGACAGACGCCAGTATCGGGGGTTTCTAAACCAATGCCGCATCTATTTTCAGATGTACCCGGGCCCCTTCATTACCGAGAGAAAGAAGGTGCTATTCATGGTTAATCTCCTGACGGATGAAGCACTAGCATGGGCATCACCATACGTGGAGACTAACAGTCAGCTCCTGGACGACTTAAACAACTTTATTGCCGCCATGAGCCAAGTCTTCGATGACCCCAACCGCTGTGCAACAGCTGAGGCGCGACTACATAGTTTACGGCAAGGGAGACGCTCCGTTGCTGAATATACCGCCGAATTTCGCCGCTGGGTCACGGACACCACCTGGAACCTAGCTGCACAGAGGAGCCAGTTCGGCGAGGCCTGTCAGAATTAATAAAAGATGAACTCGCCAGAGTTGAGGCCCCGGACAGTCTGGATGACTTCATTCAGTTATGCATCCGGATAGACCAAAGGCTGTCTGAGAGAAGGAAAGAACGACTCTGGTCCTTGGACCACAGGCCCACTTACTCCTTCTCCTCTACCGCCCAACGCGACCTCCAGCCAGCAACTGAACCTATGCAGGTCGACGCACTACGCAGGTCTCTATCCACAGCTGAGAAGGAGAGACGGCTGGCCGAAAACCTCTGCCTCTACTGTGGGGAGCCGGGTCATTTTGCCATTAAATGTCCCAATAAGATCCGAAAGACTATTGCCGTCACAGAGCTAAAGGAGCAACCACTGACTCCAGCCCCACCAGCAGCCCTTGAAAATAACAACACGGCAGCTCATGGATCCCATTTCATCATCCCCATCCTCATCGACATTGAGGGGCAACAACTCTCCTGTTCAGCGATGTTAGACTCCGGGGCAGGAGGCAACTTCATGGATCTAACCTTCGCTCGTGAACAGAATATTCCATTGACAGTCAAGGCAGCTCCCGTTGACCTGGAAACCGTCGACGGATCCCCGCTCTCCTCAGGGCCGGCTACTCACGAGACCATTGAACTACAGCTCCTCATAGAACCCAATCACTGTGAAAAGATCCACTTCTCTCTGATCACTTCTCCAAAGTTCCCGGTGATCCTGGGCATTCCATGGTTGGCCACCCACAACCCCTCGGTGGATTGGGAAACCCGCTGCTTACGGTTTCCGTCCGCGTCTGTTCGCTCAATTGCTCCCACAAAGCCGTCCTTCCATCCGAAGACACGACTATCTCTGAAGTATCCGTCAGGAATCTACTACCCCTCAATATCGTGAGTTCCAAGATGTCTGCGACAAGAAAAACGCAGACAAGCTGCCGCCACACCGACCCTACGACTGCCCAATAGAACTGTTGCCCGGGCCGAAATACCCTTTGGCAGTATCTATTCCCTCTCAGAGCCTGAACTCAAGGCTCTGAAAGAATACCTGGACGAGGACCTAAAGAAAGGGTTCATCCGGCCCTCTACCTCCCCAGCAGGAGCCCCTTTTTCTTTGTGGAGAAAAAGACTCATCCTTGCGTCCCTGCATTGACTACAGGAAGCTAAACGATATAACCGTTAAGAACCGGTACCCGCCTCCCGCTGATTTCTGAACTCCTCAGAGACTCCGGGTAGCGAAAAATCTTCACCAAACTTGACCTTCGAGGGGCCTACAACCTTGTCCGAATCCGCCCTGGGGACGAATGGAAGACCGCCTTCCGGACACGTTATGGTCACTTCGAGTACCTGGTCATGCCTTCGACTTTGTAATGCTCCCGCCACCTTCCAGCACTTCATTAATGATGTCCTCAGGGACATGCTGGATTTGTTTGTAGTCGCTTACCTGGACGACATCTTGATCTTCTCAGAAGACCTCGAACAGCACCGCGAACATGTCCGCAGGGTATTGCAGAGACTCCGCCAGAACTCTCTCTATATCAAACTCGAGAAATGTGAGTTTGAGCGAACCACCACTCAGTTCCTCGGGTACATCATCTCCCCAGAGGGCCTAAGTATGGACCCAGGGAAGGTCCAAGCCGTGTTGGACTGGCCCATTCCAAGAAACGTGAAGGAGGTACAAAGATTTATTGGCTTCGCCAACTTCTATCGGAAGTTTATCCGGGACTTCTCCAAGGTCATTGCACCGATCACCCAACTCACCAAAAAGGCAGTCCCCTTCTCCTGGACACCCGAGGCCCAGGAGGCCTTCACGAAATTGAAACTCCTCTTCACTTCTGCTCCAATCCTAGTCCACCCGAACCCCGAGTTGCCTTTACTATCGAAGTGGATGCATCTGACTCCGCGGTAGGGGCAGTTCTGTCACAACGGACAGGGGAGAAGATGCTACTACACCCGTGTGCATATTTCTCTCGCCAGATGTCCCCTCCGAGAAGAACTACGACATCGGGAACAAAGAACTATTGGCGATCAAGGAAGCCTTCTCCGAGTGGAGACACCTGCTAGAGGGAGCTGCCAACCCCATAATCGTACTAACTGACCACAAAAACCTCGAGTTCATCCGCAGCGCTAAGAGACTCACAGCCAGACAGGCCAGATGGAGCCTATTCTTTTCCCGCTTCAACTTTCTCATCACCTATCGCCCGGATCAAAACGGCAAGGCTGACGCCCTCTCTAGAATGTTTTCGGAGCCCTCACAGAGTAATAAGGGCCAATACAACATCCTATCCGAGAAAAGTGTTGTGGGGGCCACCTACTCTAAAGAACTCCTAGTCACAATCAAAGAAGGATACGAAAATGACCCCTTCCTCGCCCACCCCACAAGGAATGTCAGCCTCACGTTTAAAAATGGTCATTGGTTTCATCAGGACCTACAACTTTATGTACCAGAAATTGCACGACTCGAAGTGCTCAAACTTAACCATGACTCCAAGCTGGCCGGCCATCTGGGCACAAGAAAGACCCAGGAGCTTCTCTCCCGCTCCTTCTGGTGGCCAACATACAGGAGGACACCAAGAAGTACATCTCCTCGTGCACGGTCTGTGCCCGCAATAAGACTCCTCGTTCCTCTCCCGTGGGTCTGTTACAACCCCTCCCACTCCCTCCCGCCCCTGGGGCTCGATCTCCATGGACTTTGTGGTAGACCTTCCTCCTTCAAAAGGGATGAACACCATTCTGGTCGTGGTCGACCGCCTCACCAAAATGGCCCATTTCATCCCCTACAAGGGCCTACCCACGGCCAAACAGACGGCTGATCTTGTCCTCAAAGAGGTCTTCAGGCTGCATGGGATTCGGACGACGTGGTCTCAGACCGAGGCGTACAATTTACCTCCAAGTTCTGGAAGGACTTCTGCCTGGCGCTCGGGTTGAAGTGAACCTTTCCTCCGCTTCCACCCTCAGTCAAACGGGCAGACGGAGAGAACTAACCAGACCTTAGAGCAGTACCTACGCTGTTTCAGCTCCCACCTGCAGGATGACTGGCTTGACCATCTCTCCACAGCCGAAGTTCGCTTACAACAATGCTGAGCACAGCTCAACCAAGCACAGCCCTTTCTTTGCTAACACAGGCTCGCACTCGTGTTCATTCCCCACCTGCCCGTCGCTCCACCCTCCCAGCAGTGGCCGAGCGCCTAACAACCCTACAGGAGGCACAAAAGGACATAATGGACAACCTCCAGCTCGCCCAGAGGCGCTTTAAACAGGGAGCAGACAGACGCCGCAAACCCACCCCGGGCTTCCATGTAGGAGACAAGGTATGGCTGTCCACCAGGAACCTCAGACTGAAGGTCCCTCCAAAAAGTTAGCCCTAAAATACATGGGTCCGCTCCAGGTCACCGCACAAATTAACGAGGTCACGCTCCGGCTTGACCTTCCGGATTCCATTAGGGTGCACCCTGTCTTCCATTGCTCCTCCTCAAGCCATACGTGGAGAATACCTTCACTGGCCGCCACTCGCCCTCCACCACCCGTGAGGGTACAAGGTGAGGAAGAGTTCATTGTCGAGAAGATCCTCGACTCCAGGATCCACCGAGGAAAATTGCAATATCTAATTGGGTGGGAGGGCTACCCTCCCGAGGATAACTCCTGGGAGCCTGAAGAAAACGTCCACGCCCCCAGACTGGTAAAAGAGTTTCACCAACAGCACCCCGGTAAGCCTGCCCCCATGGTGCCCGGAGGTCACCTTGGAAGGGGGGGAGTACTGTCGGGAATCGAACCTGTGACCAGTCATGTCCCAGGCGGTAGCTCTAGCCACTAGACTACCAGCCTTTCTGGACTTTTCCTCCTGCTGAACTCTTTTCATCTATCTTGCTCCAGCCTACCCTTGTTCATCAGTCTTGATTCCGTGCACCTGTTACTTCCCTTTATAAGCCCAGCCTCTAGCACCAGACCTTTGCTGGTTATTGTGCCTCCAAGCCTGTAGCAAGCTTCCTCTCTGCTCCTCCACGACGACTGCTATTTACCTTGTTGCCGACCCGGACCGCTTGACCTCGCTGAACTGCCGCCTGCATTGACCCTTTGCCTTCCACCGACCACGCCTCTGTCTACTCCTGCTGTTACCTCGCTGCCATCTCTACTGCCGACCCGGACTGATCGACTACGCTACCTGTCTCCTGCTTCTGTGGGCCTTTGCCACTGGACTCCAACCACCAGCCGGCTGTCCTCTGACTCAGGTGAGCCAAGGACCGTTACACTGTGCCTTATACGGCACAGGAGGCGTGGTACTGTGCCTTATACGGCACAGGAGGAGCGGTACTGTGCCTTATACGGCACAGGAGGAGCGGTACTGTGCGGTGTACGGGACAGGACGAGTGGTACTGTGCGGTATACGGGATAGGAGGCGTGGTACTCTGCGTTATAGGCACATGAGGCGTGGTACTGTGCCTTATACGGCACAGGAGGAGCGGTACTGTGCGGTATATGGGACAGGAGGAGCTGTACTGTGCAGTATACAGGACAGGAGGAGCGGTATACGGAACAGGAGGAGCGGTATATGGGACAGGAGTAGCGGTACTGTGTGGTATACGGGACAGGAGGAGC
>JAKVIS010002898.1:0-20004 GCA_033119425.1 Bufotes viridis | reverse complement strand
TATCTGTACACACTGCATCTATTATACCTTGTACCTCACATATCGGTACATTGCTGTATATACTATATATCTGTACACACTGCATCTATTTTACCTCATACCTCACATATCAGTATACTGCTGTATATACTATATACCTGTACACACTGCATCTATTAAACCTTGTACCTCACATATCGGTACACTGCTGTATATACTATATATCTGTACACACTGCATCTATTATACCTCGTACCTCACATATCATTATACTGCTGTATATACTATATACCTGTACACACTGCATCTATTAAACCTTGTACCTCACATATTAGTACACTGCTGTATATACTATATATCTGTACACACTGCATCTATTATACCTCGTACCTCACATATCATTATACTGCTGTATATACTATATACCTGTACACACTGCATCCATTATACCTTGTACCTCACATATCAGTACACTGCTGTATATACTATATACCTGTACACACTGCATCCATTATACCTTGTACCTCACATATTAGTACACTGCTGTATATACTATATACCTGTACACACTGCATCTATTATACCTCATACCTCACATATCAGTACACTGCTGTATATACTATATATCTGTACACACTGCATCTATTAACCGCCTCAGCCCCCCTAGCTTAAACACCCATAATGACCAGGCCACTTTTTACAATTCTGCACTACACTACTTTCACCGTTTATTGCTCGGCCATACAACTTACCACCCAAATGAATTTTACCTCCTTTTCTTCTCACTAATAGAGATTTCATTTGGTGCTATTTCATTCTTGCTGACATTTTTACTTTTTTGCTATTAATCAAAAATTACCGAAATTTTTGCAAAAAAATGACATTTTTCACTTTCTGTTTGAAAATTTGTCAAATAAAACTACATTTCTCTACAAATTTTTCTCTAAATTTATTGTTCTACATGTCTTTGATAAAAAAAAAATGCAATAAGTGTATATTTATTGGTTTGGGTAAAAGTTATAGCTTTTACAAACTATGGTGCAAAAAAGTGAATTTCCGCACTTTGACTTTCTGAGCACCTGTCCTGTTTCCTGACGTACTACAATGCCCAGACAGTAGAAACACCCCATAAATGACCCCATTTCGGAAAGTAGACACCCTAAGGTATTCACTGAGGGGCATAGTAAGTTCATGGAAGTTTTTATTTTTTGTCACAAGTTAGCGGGAATGTTTTTTTTTTTTCCAAAAAATTTCATTTTCCGCAAACTTGTGACAAAAAATAAAAACTTCCATGAACTCACTATGCCCATCAGCGAATACCTTAGGGTGTCTACTTTCCGAAATGGGGTCACTTGTGGGGTATTTTTACTGTGAACCAAAAGCCAATAATAATAAACTAAATAGTACGCCTAATAGATCAGGTGAATAACAGAGAAAATGGCGCTAAAAAGTAACTTTTATTGTTAGATATTAAAAGCTAAACTACAAAGGTAGAACTGGGGTGGACAAACAAAGAGATGATGAGTGGGGGCTGAGGCCCGGAGGTATATCACGACGTGCAAATGCACAGCCAGTGTTGGTCGTGAATACAAGCCCTCATCCCACTCACATCACAAATACACCGGCTAGATGATTTAATAAATCATAGATGGCCGGAAATCTATGTATCAAAAAATGCACTATAGTGTCTCACACAGAGCAATGTAATCTGAAAGCTCTGGTGTCGGTATCTATGTGAACATGCCCACGGATAAACTGAGATACAGCAATGATTATAGGGCAACAATAGAACCGAACTGAACACTAGTGCATACGCAGGTCAGCGGTCTCCTGCACACAATGTCCCGTCATATATTATGCTCAACGCGTTTCATTTATCAAAAAACTCATCAGGAGCTTGAGGGACTTACAAAAAGTAGACCTGCCTAACGGCGCTGCCACGCTAATGTATCGTGACAGGTCTACTTTTTGTAAGTCCCTCAAGTCCCTCATGCACTAGTATTCAGTTCGGTTCTATTGTTGCCCTATAATCATTGCTGTATCTCAGTTTATCCGTGGGCATGTTCACATAGATACCGACACCAGAGCTTTCAGATTACATTGCTCTGTGTGAGACACTATAGTGCATTTTTTGATACATAGATTTCCGGCCATCTATGATTTAATAAATCATCTAGCCGGTGTATTTGTGATGTGAGTGGGATGAGGGCTTGTATTCACGACCAACACTGGCTGTGCATTTGCACGTCGTGAGCCCCCACTCATCATCTCTTTGTTTGTCCACCCCAGTTCTACCTTTGTAGTTTAGCTTTTAATATCTAACAATAACAGTTACTTTTTAGCGCCATTTTTTCTGTTATTCACCTGGTATTTTTACTGCCCTGGCATTTTAGGGGCCCCTAAAGCGTGAGAATCCAAATGCGTAAAAATGCCCTGTGGAATCCTAAAGGTACTCATTGGATTTAGGGCCCCTTTGCGCATCTTGGCTGCAAAAAAGTGCCACACATGTGGTATCGCCGTACTCGGCAGAAGTAGGGCAATGTGTTTTGGGGTGTATTTTTACATATACCCATGCTGGGTGAGAGAAATATCTCTGTAAATGACAACTTTTTCCATTTTTTATACAAAGTTGTCAATTTACAGAGATATTTCTCTCACCCAGCATGGGTATATGTAAAAATACACCCCAAAACACATTGCCCTACTTCTCCTGAGTATGGCGATACCACATGTGTGGCACTTTTTGCAGCCAAGATGCACAAAGGGCCCCAATTCCAATGAGTACCTTTTAGGATGGCATTTTTACGCATTTTTCTTCTCACGCTTTAGGGCTCCTAAAATGCCAGGGCAGTATAAATACCCACATGTGACCCCATTTTAGAAAGAAGACACCCCAAGGTATTCTGTGAGGGGCATGGCGAGTTCATAGAAGATTTTTTTTTTTGGCACAAGTTAGCGGAATTAGATTTTTTTTGTTTTTTCACACAAAGTCTCCCTTTCCGCTAACTTGTGACAAAAATTCAATCTTTCATGGACTCAATATGCCCCTCAGCGAATACCTTGGGGTGTCTTCTTTCCAAAATGGGGTCACATGTGAGGTTTTTGTACTGCCCTGGCATTTGAGGGTCTCCGCAATCATTACCTGTATGGCCAGCATTAGGAGTTTCTGCTATTCTCCTTATATTGAGCATACGGGTAATGAGATTTTTTCCGCTCAGCTTCTGGGCTGGAAGAAAAATGAACGGCACAGATTTCCTCATTCGCATCGATCGATGTGGATGAAAAAATCTCTGCCAAAAAATATGCAAGAAAATAGAGGGGCCTGGCGATTGCCAGGACATAGGGGCTCCGCCCAAACATCCATACCCACTTCAGCTCCTATGTCCTGGCAAACGTGATTTCTCCATTCACATCGATCAATCCATCGGTGTGGAGGAAGACATCTTTGCCAGATTTTTGATACAAAGTGTTTGCCAAAGCATATGAACTCCAACACCTCTCCTCAGCTCATATGCCTGGGCAAACGTACCTGTCCTGCAGAGGAGAAATCTCGTCTTGCAGCGCCGCATACACCGACTTCACGTGTCTTCTGACAGCAGCGCAATGCTTCTCTCAGAATGCACATCAGTGCTGCGGCGTTTTCATCGGTTGGTCCGTTGATCTACCTGGAAAATAAAGGGTGGTTAGGGGAAAAAAAAAAAAGAAGAAAAACAGGCAGCAGGCACATAACTTGAACGTTACAAACTTTATAAAACATGAATAAAAACCTGAACATGAAAAAAACTGAACTTTTAAAACCTGAACTAACTCAAGATTTTTCTTTTCTTGCTACCTGTTTAATTTTTTTTCTTTTTTTTACCATGTCACTCTTTATTTTCCTAGCAGAAACCTCTCCTTTCCCATGGGACAATGTGTAAAGTGTAAATCACACAGAGATGGTGAGAAGTACACTATACACGTTATCCCAAGTGAAAGGAGAGGTTTCACCGTTTCACACTTCTGCAGCAGCACAGCAGCACCGTCCCCTATGTGTTAGGGTCTATCAAAACCTAGTATCCTGAGAGACCCTTGAGCCTGATTGTAAAAACTACCTGTGATGTGCTGTCCCTAGGTCCCTAAGTGTACCTGAGTGTGGTACTTCCGTAAACACTCCCCTAGGCATAGGGCAGGGTGGTCAGGACAGTCAGGACAGAAATAACGGGTGTCACGCCTTATTCCACTCCTGCTACAGACACGACATCTTTTTCGGGGTGGCGGCTGGGTTGAGGTACCAGGCACAACGCTGGGGAAGTGCCGCTCGTGTAGACGGCTAACTACACTGGTGGATGGGGCCACGGAACCTCCTGAATACAGGAGTTCCGAAATTATCTCTTCCTGAAATTTAAGGAAGGATCCCGTTCTCCCAGCCTTACTGTAGAGAACATAACTATTATAGGCAGCCAATTGAAATAAATACACAGACACCTTCTTATACCAGCGTCTGGTGCGTCGGGAAATCAAATACGGGGCCAACATCTGGTCGTTGAAGTCCACCCCTCCCATGTGGAGGTTATAGTCGTGGACCGAGAGGGGCTTTTCAACGACACTGGTTGCCCGTTCAATTTGGACTGTCGTGTCTGCGTGAATGGAGGAGAGCATGTAAACGTCACGCTTGTCTCTCCATTTCACCGCGAGCAGTTCTTCGTTACACAATGCAGCCCTCTGCCCCCTTGCAAGTCTGGTGGTAATGAGCCGTTGGGGGAAGCCCCGGCGACTAGGTCGCACGGTGCCGCAGCAGCCAATCTGTTCTACTTGTGTAAAAGTTGTCCACATAAAGATGGTACCCCTTGCCGAATAAGGGTGACACCAAGTCCCAGACTATCTTCCCACTGCTCCCCAGGTAGTCAGGGCAACCGACCGGCTCCAGGGTCTGATCTTTTCCCTCATAGATCCGAAATTTGTGCGTATAGCCTGTGGCCCTTTCACAGGGCTAATACAATTTGACCCCATACCGGGCGCGCTTGCTTGGGATGTACTGCTTGAAGCCAAGGCGCCCGGTAAAATGTATTAGGGACTCGTCTACGCAGATGTTTTGTGCAGGGGTATACAAATCTGCAAATTTCAGGTTGAAATGGTCTATGAGGGGCTGAATTTTGTGGAGCCGGTCAAAAGCTGGGTGGCCTCTGGGACGGGAGGTGGTGTTGTCACTAAAGTGCAGGAAACGCAGGATGGTCTCAAAACGTGTCCTGGACATGGCAGCAGAGTACATGGGCATGTGATGAATTGGGTTCGTGGACCACTTTGACCGCAATTCATGTTTTTTTGTAATGCCCATGTTGAGCAGAAGGCCCAGAAAAGTTCTAAATTCGGAAACTTGGACTGGTTTCCACCGGAAAGGCTGGGCATAGAAGCTTCCCGGGTTGTCGGCGATAAATTGAGTGGCATATCTGATTTGTTTCTGCCACGACTAAGTCATAGAGCTCCGCAGTGAAGAACAGCTCAAAAACCCCAGCGCCGATCCTATCTGAGCTGTCTCCACCCGAACTCCTGACTGGGCGGTGAAAGGGGAACTACTGGTGCGGCTGAAGTTGGGGGCTGCCAATCAGGATTTGCCAGCACCTCAGGGACTCTAGGGGCTCTACGGGCCTGTCTGCGCGGTGGCTGCGACGGGGAACTACTGCACGTGCCACCGTACCAGCTTCTACTGCCCTTCTGGTGCTCGCCACTTCACCATGTTGTACGGCAGTGCTGGTACTAGGTCCAGGACGGGCTGCGCTGCTGGTGTATGCCTCACCACGTAATCCGGCAGCGCCAGCCCCACTCTGCTGCCCTTGAAGCGGATCCTGCGCAACCTGCGGTCTAGCAACACAGGGCCGGGTACGCCTGGTGGTATCAGGGACCTCAACCTCCTCGTCCGAACTTTGGGTCAGACTGCCACTGCTCTCTACAGGTTCGTATTCTGACCCGCTAGATTCGTCAGATGAGGGTTCCCATTCCTCATCCGACTGGGTCAGAATCCTGTAGGCCTCTTCAGAGGAATACCCCTTGTTTGACATTTGGACGACTAAATTTAGGGGGTATTCCCTGAGACTACCCAAGAAAAAAAGCAAGCCTGTCTTACAAATGGGAGTGTAGCGAAGTACAGAAGCCGCTGCGATTGATAAAAATATCAAAACTGATTTTTATTGCCGCAGCGCTGTGAAGTGATTGTGCAGTGATACAAAAAAAAAAAAAAATTTTTGTCACTGCGGCAGGGCGGGCGAGGGTGAACGCAGGTGTGGGCGACCGATCAGGTCTGATCGGGCAAACACTGCGTTTGGGGTGGAGGGCGAACTAAAGTGACACTAGTACTATTATATATCTGACCGTGATCAGTTCTGATCACTTACAGATACTATAAAGTACAAACGCTGATTAGCGCTACGCTAATCAGCGAATCAGTGACTGCGGTGCGGTGGGCTTGGCGCTAACGCTAACTACCTACCAAAGGGCCTAAACTAAGCTAAACCAACAGTCAATCCTAGTGGAAAAAAAAAGTGACAGTTCACAAAAGTGACACTGATCACTTTTTTCCCTTTCACTATGTATTGACAGGTGATCAAGGGGTTAATTAGGGTGATGGGGGTGATCAGGGCCTGATATGTTGTGATTTGTGCACTTACTTGGGATCTGTGCTCTGTGCTGGGTCCAACCGATGAAAAG
Organism: Bufotes viridis; assembly: GCA_033119425.1. Taxonomy (NCBI): domain Eukaryota; kingdom Metazoa; phylum Chordata; class Amphibia; order Anura; family Bufonidae; genus Bufotes; species Bufotes viridis. The sequence continues at coordinate 13,344 of JAKVIS010002898.1, read as the reverse complement.
GACCCAGCACATGGCACAGATCCCTTATAAAACACATATATTTGTAAATACACCTTATATCGCCTATTTCCATAGGCAATTTTGAAAATCACCAGCCTGCCAGCGCTGATCATTGGCTGGCAGGCTGGTGACTCACTTCTTCTGAGCCCGTCGGTGCGTTCCATTTGCGTTCCACCGGGCTCAAACGCGCGTCAAGGAGGAACAAACGGCAACAGGTTAAACCTTGTACCTCACATATTGGTACATTGCTGTATATACTATATATCTGTACACACTGCATCTATTATACCTCATACCTCACATATCAGTACACTGCTGTATATAGTATATACCTGTACACACTGCATCTATTATACCTCATACCTCACATATCAGTACACTGCTGTATATACTATATATCCTGTACACACTGCATCTATTATACCTCGTACCTCACATATCAGTAGACTGCTGTATATAATACTAAATACTGTAATAATACTCTATATCTGTATATCTGTACATGTTGCATCTATAATACTGTGTCACGGAAAATAATGCATTAGAACAATAGATGCAAACATAATATATGGACTAAGCCCTCACTCTTATGATAAAATATGAGACTCTTAGCCAATATATTTTGAGCAAAACACATCTGGCTAAGAGTCTCAGATTTTATCATTAGACTGAGGGCTTAGTCCATATATTATGTTTGCATCTATTGTTCTAGTGCATCATTCTCCGTGACTTTGTAAACATGGCCGTGCACATTCGCATATTTACTATTATATTGTGCATAATGTTTTGTGTCTTTTTCCGTGATTCATAATATTGTCCAATATATGCAGTGTGTGTGTGTATACTGTATATATATATGGTAAGGGATCGCTCTCTCTCAGGGGGTCACAATCACAGACTTTTCCTCAGACAACGGGGTTTAGGTCCAAAAGGTGCTTTTTTTTTGGCACTTCAGCACCATCACAGACACAAACATTGAAAATAAACACCTGCCCGTGTGGGCTCTACCTAATACATGTGTTGTCTCTACCTCACCTGTAGAGCGCCATTCACACACTGGATTAGATCCGGCTTCCTCAGCCATATACGGTCCAGCAGCCTACAGGCTGTGACTACACCAACACCCTTGGGGAGAGATGGTCCATAAGTCCTCACGACTCTGACCGTCTTTCCGTAGGCGTCACTGGGCCCCCACAAACTTCTGGCTTTACGAAGCCTCGTGACCCCTCAGCCCTCCTGGATGAGACCACACAGAGCCTCTCAGGCTTCCTCAGCCTTTCTCCCCCCAAGTTATACACAGAGGCTTGTTTTATTCCTCCTTGATTACAGCAGCAGGCCTCATCTACGATCCGGCAAAAGACAATACATGTAGTGGAAGGGTGTGTACTGGCAGATCCCACTACCAAACCTATCCCCCAGTCCACATGAAATTCGGCCCAGAACAACATCTAGACAAAACTGTCTCAGCAAACTACACTTTGCTGAAACCACTGCAGCTTTCTGGATTTCAGTTATCTCACCCAGCTAAGGTATCTGAGTAGGATATACACACCTCCCAGCACTTATAGTGGTTAACAGCGGCTGCTGTGCGCCGCTGTTCCCCTGCTTACCGTCACGGTCCTGGGCGCCATGTTCAGCGATGATCTGCTGGCAGTGTTTCCCTGGCCACAGCATGCTTGCTGCTTGTTTCCTTCAGCATTTCCTTAAGGGCCGACGCTCATCACTTCCTGTGTTTTAAGGGTTGGGTCATGTGACCTCGCCAACCAATCCTAGCACTCCTGCACATATATAAGTGGATCAGCCCCTTCCCAGATGCTTCAGTGTCAAGGTCCTTGTGTTTGATCCCTGCCTGCTTGCCGACCCGGATAGCCTGACCTGTACCTCTGCTGCCTGCCCTGATCTTTTGCCTGTCTGACCACCTCTGCCTCATCCTTCGGTCCTGCTCTGTTGCTCCTGGTAACGACTTAGCCTGCTGACAACACCTGTACCTCTGGTACCTTTCTCAGGTACCTCCTGGTCCGCCTGGACCAGCTGCCTCGTGTGCCTATTTTCCTCAAGAGGTAGCGACCCGGTGTTCCCCTTGGGAAAGTCTATCCCCACCATCAGGGGTACTGTGAAGATCGAGGGGTTCACTTAGACAACGTGGGTTCACACCCGCTCGTTCGTGACATACTGTACACATCACCAATATATATATATATTTATATATATATATATATCAGAAAGCTGGCGGCACCGGAAAAAATCAAAGAATAGGGTGCTATGTCCTGGGGCTACTGGCTCAAAGCCCATATATAAAAAAAAGGAAAAAAGGACAGCACTCCAAAGTACAAACGGTGTGGAAATTTATTCACCCATGTGGAAAATACAATGCGACGTTTCGGCCAGTGGCGTACACACAATCCATGGGGCCCCGGTGCGAAACTGATCCATGGGGCCCCCTCCCCATCGCCGCCCCCCACCCCTAACCTGCCTTCACCCCCTGTACGCTAAAAACATCCTATATTGTGCTCCAGGCAGTAATCCCTGTATAGTGTCCCCAAAAATAATAGAATTGCCCCTACAGTGCTTCCCCAATAGCAACGCCCCCATGCTGCCTCCATATAGTAATTTCCCCACACTGCCCCCTAGTAATTTGCCCCACACACACACACACAGTAGTTTCCCACATTGCCCCTCACACAGTAGTTTCCCCACTGCCCCCACACAGTAGTTTCCCCACATTGCCCCTCACACAGTAGTTTCCCCACTCTGTAGTTTCCTTCACCCTGTAGTTTCTCCCACACTGCCCCTATAGTAATTTGCCCCCCACACTTCCCCTCACACAGTAGTTTCCCCACATTGCCCCCCACACTGTAGTTTCCCCACTCTGTAGTTTCCTTCACTCTGTAGTTCCCCCACTGCCGTATAGTAATTTGCCCCCCACAATCATTTGCCCCCACAAAGTAATTCCTCCATTATCTCCATAATAATTTTTCCCCACATGTCCCCCAAAGTTGTCACATAAAAATTAATAAAAAGAGATAAAAAACCTAAAAGCTAAATACTTACCTGCGCTTGCTTGCAGAGAAGACGCTCACACTTCTCTGTGCTGCTGCGTCCCGGCCCCGGTCGTGCGTGATGATGTCATCGCGCACGCCTGTGCCGGGATTTCACTACCGCATAGGCCTCAGGCCTATTAGACCTGCAGCCTATAGCGGTGACCAGCGGCAGGGCAGGGAACTATGCGCTCCCTTGCCCCGCCGCAGTATGGTGTCAGCGCTTATTCTGGCACCCCAGTGAGGGCCCCGGTACAGCGCTACTGCAGGGGTCCACAGGCGGCCGGGCCCCCTGGAGTGCCGGGCCCGGTCGCAACTGCGACTGCTGCGACCCCTGTATGTACGCGCCTGGTTTCGGCTCAGCTATAGAGCCTTTCTCAAGCTGAATACATGCATGCAAAGTGCAAATAAATAGGGTTACCAATCAAGGCAACACATGTGATGCATAATTGATGTTGATTACAAACGTGAATAAATACAAAAAAAACGCTAAATCCATATTAAATGTAAACCATGAAAATGCATATATCAATAAAGTGCCATAGTGCAAATAAATATATATAAAAAAGAAATTTTCATACATTCATATAGTATCAATGTGTATAATAAGGGGCGTGCAATAGTGACATAAAAACAAAGCGCCACGGAACTATTGCAATCCTACACATACCAAACAAACAAAGCATGATGGGGTAACGGGAATGCCATCGCACACATCGATGACGAGTTTACAGGGAGTGCACATAACGCCCAAAGATCGCGATTGTACCACATTAACTAGATCGAGGTATGCGCATGCGTTGTATAGCAAAGCACCCCTCAGGCTACACACTCTGGTAGATATTCCGCTGATCTTGAGGAGCGTAAACGTTCCAAATGGAACAGGGATCTTGAGGACTACAAAAAAGGACAAATTTACGTTTGGCACTCTGATCAACAGTATACTCCCCAGAAAGATTCCAAAAAGAGAAGGAGACCACAACAATCTGCTCCCTTGTCATCGTCTTTTTTAGGAGAGAGTCCACTGCCGCAGAAAAACGACCACGCACTAGACGCGGTGGCCGTGGGACATAGACGACGGAGGTCGGCCACGCAACAACAAGACTCGATCACAGAACCGCCCTCAGTCATCCAAGAAAAAATGACTGTTTATAATTTATCATCCACCATGTTGACTGCTGAACAAGTGAGTGTTTTATCTAAAGGCTTGTCATATTGTCCTAAATCGCCACCTGATTGGTTTCAATTTGACTGTGATTTAGGTGCTTTTTTTCGTTCAATCAAGTTAAAAGTATCCTTTCATGGTAGAAACTTTGATGCAATGCCACGTATATGTGAATTTTCTTCTAAATCCCTAGGCCTGTATAAGCCTAGTTTTTCTACTCCTAAGGTCACTGAACCTGCCATTGAAGCATTTATAGCTGCTGTTAAAGCTGACATTCTTGTGTATAAATCTACATGCGACAATGGCAACTTCAGACATCCCAATTTAACCACAGGTGAGGCAGAGGCTCTCAAACAACTGAGAGAGAACAAATCGATTACTATCAAACCCGCTGATAAAGAGGGAGCCATCGTGATACTAGATACCCATAAATACATTGCAGAAATTGTACGTCAATTAAATGACAGGGCTGTATACTGTACTATCGATGGCGACCCAAGGTTCCACATAGCCCGTCTCATTCAACAGTGCCTGACCGATGCTCAGCTTGCGGGGGTTATTGATGAGGAACTATGTGATTTCCTTACGGTGGCACATCCGGTCACTCCGGTGATCTATGTGCTGCCTAAGGTGCATAAGTTCCTCGTCGATCCCCCCGGACGCCCCATCGTGTCTGGCTCTGATTCCATATTTAGCAGAATTGCAGTATTTCTCGATAAGATTGTACGTAGCTTTGCTATAGGTGCCACATCATTTATCCAGGATGCAACTGATTTACTTTTGAAGCTCAGGGCCATTGAACTGGAGGAGGGTCAAGACGTTTTTTTGGCATCTTTTGATGTCGTTTCTCTATATTACCTCTATTGATCATGATCTTGGGATCGCGGCAGTTAAGGATATGCTGGATCTCTCCTCTTTGTCTGTTCCGGCTTGTGTCATTATTACATTGTTAAATATTGTATTGAAGGAAAATTATTTTCTTTTTCGTGACACCTATTTCAAGCAGTTACGCGGCGTGGCCATGGGCTCTAATGCCGCACCCACGTACGCAAATATTTACATGAGATGCTTTGAGGAGGATGTCGTCTATGTCTCCCACCACTTCAGGCATGTTCTGCGGTGGTGGCGATACATAGACGACATCTTCCTTATCTGGACTGGTACTGCTTCTCAATTACTTGATTTTCAGTCTTTTTTGAATGGTGTGAACAGCGACTTACAGTTCTCCTTGGTCTATTCCTCTGCTGAACTACAGTTTTTGGACACTACTGTCGCATTGCATGATGGCAAACTATCTACTACCTTATTTACAAAAGCTACAGATAAAAATACTTTTCTGCACTTCAACAGTAGTCACCCTAGACATATGGTTAAACATTTACCATATTCGCAATTTTTGCGTGCCAAACATGTCATTTCAGATAAGAACACACTTGAACGCACATTGGACAACATGGTGTCTAAATTTATTGATAGGGGTTACCCTTACAATCTAACAATCTCATAGGGATAATATTACTGCGATTGACAGGGAGACCATCTTGAGCAGAAGTACAGCGATTGTTAAAAAAACACGTATACCTTTTACTTCCACGTACAATGAACACAGTGGGGCGATTAAATCTATTCTCCGCCGACATTGGGGCATCTTGAGTAGTCTGAGCGAGATCCAAGGGTTCTTATCCCCTCCACTGTTTTCATATCGGCGTGCGAGGAATCTACGGGATCAGCTGGTTCGGGCCGACGTTGGCCCTTGCATAACAGAAACACAGAGTTTGTTGGGTCGTCGTAGCAAGGGTTCTTTTCCATGTTTAAATTGCGTAAATTGCAAATATATTACCAAGGGACAGTACTTTGTACATCCAATGTCAGGTTTGTCTTTTCCTATTCAACATTATCTAACATGTAACTCCAATTACGTTGTTTACGTGCTGACATGTCCCTGACGGTTGCTGTATGTTGGGGAGACCTCTACTGATCTAAAAACCCGCTTGAATAATCATAGGCTCTCCATCAGACAGCAACGACAGGATCTACCAGTTTCAAAGCATTGCACCAGGGCTAATCACTCAGAACGTGATCTTAGGTGTTGTATCATTGATCATATTCCAACACCACGCAGAGGAGGTAATAGATCTCTCCTATTGAAGAAGAGAGAGCTCTACTGGATATATACTTTAAATAGTTTGAGACCACATGGATTGAATGTGGACTACAATCCGAGTTGGTGTTCATAGAGAAGGGCTCGCCTTTTCTGAATCAGATTTTTGTCTCTGTCATTCCTGCTGATATTTGCATATGTGTTTATTTATTTTTGATATTAATATTAGATATATTTTCTCTCTTGTTCTACAGTGCTCAAGCATTGCAGCGCCCATATGAGGAACAAGCATCACACATATCCAACAACATGTATTTACGACCAACGGGATGATGGGCTCTGACATCGCCACATAATATTATATATTTTTTATGTGTCTGTAGCTTCAATTGCGGTATGCAGATTTTACCGTTTGAAACATTGCAACTTTACAGCATCCTCGGGTGTCCATTTTAACATGGGGGCATATTTGCCGTTGGTGGAGATCCCTATGCGCGGATGTTACATAGGTTCGGATACTCCCCAAAATGCACTTGGCACGCTGCGGTGTCCTGCAGTATGCCTTGCGGCAAATTATGGGGAGGTAAGATGGAGTTGCGTGGCTGTGATAAGCTACTACCCTGTCTTTGCCGAATTAATAACATCTTTGACAGTGTTGGCATGTTGCCCCTTCCAAATATGGCGCCTGATGGGTGCTTTGCTATACAACGCATGCGCATACCTCGATCTAGTTAATGTGGTACAATCGTGATCTTTGGGCGTTATGTGCACTCCTGGAAGCAGCGTCATCAATGTGTGCGATGGCATTCCCAATACCCCATCATGCTTTGTTTGTTTGGTATGTGTAGGATTGCAATAGTTCCGTGGCGCTTTGTTTTTATGTCACTATTGCACGCCCCTTATTATACACATTGATACTATATGAATGTATGAAAATTTCTTTTTTATATATATTTATTTGCACTATGGCACTTTATTGATATATGCATTTTCATGGTTTACATTTAATATGGATTTAGCGTTTTTTTGTATTTATTCACGTTTGTAATCAACATCAATTATGCATCACATGTGTTGCCTTGATTGGTAACCCTATTTATTTGCACTTTGCATGCATGTATTCAGCTTGAGAAAGGCTCTATAGCTGAGCCGAAACGTCGCATTGTATTTACCATATGGGTGAATAAATTTCCACACCGTTTGTACTTTGGAGTGCTGTCCTTTTTTCCTTTCCTTTATATATATATATATATATATATATATATATATATATACTGCAAGGAAAGGGGGGGGGGGCAGTCAGCACATCCCTAAGTGCAGGTGCACGTTGCTATGGCTAATGTGGGGAGTCGATCTGGTAGATAGCGGTGCGGGTGCAGTACAGAGGCAAAACGGAGTCCAGAAAGTGTAGCAAACAGTGTTTAATTCACACTTGCATCAAACAAACGGAAAACAGTCTCTTGGTGTTAGTTCACACATATCAGAAATCATGAGGCAAAACAAAACAGTCCAACACAGGTTCCAGTCACCTGGGAGGTTTTAGGTGCAGGTTCACACCTAGCTGTCAGTCCAGCCGCAAGACAATCGACCTCAGGCTTCCAGGCCGTCTGCACTCCTCCTTGCTGGGCTCTTGCTTCCAGCCCAGGGAGCTCCACAGCACTAACAGCAGCTCCAGGACAATCAACACACACCTGCTGGTGCTGGCTGTGTTTTAAAGGCCCGGAAAAACCGGCCTGGACCGTGGGGAGTAGGCACCCACCCAACTCTTTGCCTACTCCCAGTAAGAGCCGGCCCGGATTGGCTTTGCAGCCAAACTAAATACAAATGTGTCAAACAGCACTAGCTGCTGCTGACACCCAAGAAAACCCGGCTCTTACCTCACCGAGGCCAGGAACCTCGGTGACACGTACCTGCCATCGACCACGGTACCTTGCACCCTCTTACACCCCCCTTTGTTCAGCCCTGAGGGGTGAACACATGTGAGGCAGTGGACGCGGGACAGGGCATCTGCATTACCCTGCAAGCGACCTGCCCTGTGTTCTACCGAGAACTTGAAATTTTGTAAGGATAGGAACCACCTGGTGACCCGAGCATTCCTCTCCTTGGCCTGGCTCATCCCACTTGAGAGGGAATGGTCGGTCACCAGACGGAACCTCCTCCCTAACAGGTAATAGCGGAGAGATTCGAGTGCCCACTTGATAGCCAGGCACTCCCTCTCCACTATACTATATCTGGTCTCGGCTGGTGTGAGTTTACGGCTCAGGAAGACAACGGGATGTTCTTCCCCATTGACTTCCTGAGACAGTACTGCACCGAGACCTACCTCCGAGGCGTCGGTCTGAGCGAGCGAACTCCCTGTTGAAGTCGGGTGTCACCAAAACCGGGGACCCACACAGGGCCGACTTCAACGCGGAGAAAGCCTCCTCCGCCTTCTCACTCCAGCTAACCTTCCCAGACTTTCGCCCCTTCAACAGGTCTGTCAACGGCGCTGCTATTGTAGCAAAGTGGGGCACAAACCGCATGTAGTACCCTACAATTCCCAGGAAGGACTTTACCTGCCTGGTGGTGACCGGTCGGGGCCAGTTACGTATGGCCTCTACCTTAGTCACCTGAGGCTTGATGACTCCCGCCCAATGACATATCCCAGATATTTGGTCTCTTCCAACCCAATCGCACACTTCTTTGGATTGGCGGTTAGTCCAGCTTTCCTCAGGGCATCCACCACCGCCTGCACTTTGGGCAAATGGCTTTCCCAGTCGGTGCTGTGGATGACTACATCATCTAAGTAGGCCGAGGCGTACCGACGATGAGGTCGCAGTACAACGTCCATTAACCTTTGGAAGGTGGCGGGGCGCCATGCAGGCCAAAGGGTAACACCTTGTAATGATACAGGCCCTGCGAGTAACAAAGCGTTTTTCCTTGGCCGCCTCCGTTAAGGGTACTTGCCAGTATCCTTTAGTGAGGTCTAGCACAGAAAAATAACGGGCTTGCCCTAAATTCTCAACAAGCTCGTCTACCCGGGGCATGGGATACGCATCAAACTTGGACACTTCATTTAACTTGCGAAAATCGTTGCAGAACCACAGCGTCCCATCCGGCTTAGGTATTAGGACTATGGGACTGGCCCACTCACTTTTCGACTCCTCAATGACATCAAGCTTCAACATTAATTGCACTTCCTCCGCGATGGCCCGTCGCCGAGCCTCGAGGTACCCGGTATGGTTTTAACCGGATTTTGGCCTGAGGCTCAGTGACGATGTCATGTTGGATGAGAGGCGTGCGGCCAGGGAGGTCCGAGAACACATCCGTGTTCCGACTGATGAACTCCTGACTTCCTGAACTTGTTTGGACGACAGGCTGTCTGCAATTTTACCGTGGATACTGCTTCACAGGCCTCGAACTGTGGGGCTGGACCCTTGTCACCTAGAAGCCCTGGCCGGGGGCTGTTGTCGTCGGCCGTGTCCCTATCTTTCCACGGCTTTAGTAAATTCACGTGGTACACCTGCTCCGGCTTGCGCCGCCCTGGCTGGTGTACCTTGTAATTACTTCCCCTACCTTCTCGATCACCTCATAGGGGCCCTGCCACCTAGCTAGGAACTTGCTGTCAAGGGTGGGCACCAGAACCAAAACCCGATCTCCCGGGTTGAAGTCCCGTACCCGAGCCTGAGCGATTATACACCCTACTCTGGGCTTGTTGCGCTGCCTCCATATGCTCCCGGACCAGCGGCAACACCCTTTCCATCCGGTCCTGCATCTGGGTGACATACTCAATGACACTTTTGTGGGGGACAGGCTGTTGTTCCCACGCTTCCTGGCGATATCCAACAGGCCCGAGGGTGTCTGCCATAAAGCAGTTCGAAGGCGAGAACCCAGTAGAGGCCTGGGGCACCTCTCGCACTGCGAACATGAGATAGGGCAGAAGCAGGTCCCAGTCCTTCCCATCTCTAGACACCACCCTTTTTAACATATTTTTAGAGTTTGGTTAAACCTTTCGACAAGACCGTCTGTTTTGCGGATGGTAAACGGACGTCCGTAACTGCTTTATACGCAACAATTTACACAGTTCCCTCATAACTTTGGACATAAAAGGGGTCCCTTGGTCTGTCAGAATCTCTTTTGGCAGGCCCACACGGAAAACATTTCCATTAACTCTTTGGCAATGAGCTTAGCCGAGGTATGTCGCAGAGGCACCGCCTCTGGATATCGAGTAGCATAGTCCAGAATCACCAGGATATGTTGGTGACCCCTAGCAGACTTCGGTGCAGGTCCGACCAGATCCATGGCAATGCGCTCGAATGGGACCTCAATTATTGGGAGAGGGACCAGGGGACTTGATAATGCGGCTGGGGGCTATTTACCTGACAGGTCGGACAGGACTTACAGAATTCCTCTACTTCCTTAAAGAAACCGGGCCAGTAAAATCGCTGTAGTATGCGGTCCTGCGTTTTCTGCCACCCCATGTGTCCCCCAAGAACATGTTGGTGGGCAAGCTCCATAACAAGCTTGCGATATGCGGTGGGCACCACCAACTGTTCAACTGGCTCACCTCGGACTTGGTTCACCCGATACAACATATCCTGAAGGACAATAAATCGTGGAAACATTAATTCAGCCCCAGGTTTCTGGGGTTTACCATCAATCATTACAACACTTTCCCAGGCCCTGGTTAGGGTTTGGTCCCGGTGTTGTGCGGTCCCAAAATTTTCCCCGGAGACATTGAGGTCTGCCAACTCAGGTCCCGGTGGCAAGTCCTCCGTGTCTCCCACCATTACACTCAGTGGGGTTGTCTCCCCCTCTACCGCTGGAGCAGTGGTCACCCCTACCGCTGGCCCTTCAGATTCGGGCTCCCAGGGTTCTGGCCTTCCAGTGGTATCAGGCCACTCTCCTAGGGTTACCCCTGTCTCGGGTCCATCAGACAGTTTTATCGCCCGACCACAGCGCCGGGAAACCTGGGAAGTCCCTCCCAAGTATCAATTCATGTGGGAGTTTGGTAGCGACAGCCACCTCGTGGGTCCACTTACCAGCCGCTGTGGACAAAGTCACTAGTGCAGTGGGGTAGTCTTTTAAGTCTCCGTGGATGCATAGGACCCGATTTTACGGCCGGTATACTCCGCGAGCCGCACTAGGGCAGCTTTTACCAGGAGACTAGACTCCCGGAGTCCAGCAGGGCCACCGCCAGAGAATCTCCCACCTCTACCTGACACAGGTGGTTATTATCCTGCATCTCACGGGTGCCAGTTGCGCACAGCTTCCGTGCATACAGGGAGTGGCGATCCCCGTAGTTCACATCCACCGGCTCACCCCGATGCGGACAGTCGGCCCTGATGTGGCCTGGCTCCTGACACCTCCAGCATACCACGGGAGGCGGATCCGCAGGGGCACATTCCGTGCAGGTCTCTCTGTCACCGGTCGTCGGAACTGGGGTGGAGGCCTCCGGGGTTTGACTGGCCCCTTCCCAGCAAGACTCCCCTGCAGGTTTCTGGTGGCCTCGTAGCGCTCCACCAGGTCGACCATCTCCAGGGCACTTACCGGAGACGCCTGGCCGACCCAGTGTTGGAGGGGATAAGGCAGGGCCCTCCAGAACATGTCGGCCAGCAGACGGTCCAGCATAGCAGTCGGACTTAGAACATCAGGCTGCAGCCACTTTTGCAACCGATGCAGCAACTCATAGTACTGCGGCCTGGCGGGTTCAGCCGTTTTAAAGTCCCACTGGTGGACCCGCTGAGCCCGGACCAACACGTTTACCCCAATCTGGCCAGGATCTCCCCCTTCACCGTGGGGTAATCAGCAGCCTGGGCATCTGCCAAGTCAAAAAAAAACTTGCTGGGGCCGGATGCCAGGAACGGAGCGACCACCTCGGCCCACTGGTCACGGGGTAACTTTTCCCTCACGGCTACCTTCTCAAAGACCGCCAGATATGTCTCAAGCGTCGTCCGAGGGGTCATCTTTGGGATCGCCGCACGGACCGCTTTCCGGGCATCATGGTCGTGGTGGGACGCTCCTGCAGCTTGTAACGCCATCACGTGCTGTAACAGTAGCTGGTTGGTCTCCCGCTGCTGCACGTTAGCCTCTATGAGAGCTTTCACAGCCGCCTCCATGTTGCCAGCAATTCCTACTTGTAGCTTTGCTGGCTTAATATATGCCATGCACTTGTGCCCAGCAAAACAAACAAACTTCGGCGGTCACGCCAGCCTCACTGCGCATGCCCGCATCCGACACCAAATGTGGGGAGTCGCTCTGGTAGATAGCGGTGCGGGTGCAGTACAGAGGCAAAAACGGAGTCCAGAAAGTGTAGCAAACAGTGTTTAATTCACACTTGCATCAAACAAACGGAAAACAGTCTCTTGGTGTTAGTTCACACATATCAGAAATCATGAGGCAAAACAAAACAGTCCAACACAGGTTCCAGTCACCTGGGAGGTTTTAGGTGCAGGTTCACACCTAGCTGTCAGTCCAGCCGCAAGACAATCGACCTCAGGCTTCCAGGCCGTCTGCACTCCTCCTTGCTGGGCTCTTGCTTCCAGCCCAGTGAGCTCCACAGCACTAACAGCAGCTCCAGGACAATCACACACCTGCTGGTGCTGGCTGTGTTTTAAAGGCCCGGGAAAAACCGGCCTGGACCGTGGGGAGTAGGCACCCACCCAACTCTTTGCCTACTCCCAGTAAGAGCCGGCCCGGATTGGCTTTGCAGCCAAACTAAATACAAATGTGTCAAACAGCACTAGCTGCTGCTGACACCCAAGAAAACCCGGCTCTTACCTCACCGAGGCCAGGAACCTCGGTGACACGTACCTGCCATCGACCACGGTACCTTTCACCCTCTTACACTAAATACACAAAAAACATATACAATGCAACAGTACTCTGCAGACCAAATAAAGTACTAAATGTCATAATTAATGCTCTAATGTTGAAAAAACAATAAAAGAAGAAGATTTCTGTGGCACTCCGAGATGCACCCTATGTCCAGCTGTGATCTCTTATCAGCAACTCCCTCACTCCCTATAGAAGATCGTCTCCAGCGGTGCTCAGTCCCAATG